>JARFJB010000636.1:270000-510000 GCA_036346205.1 Vesta saturnalis | reverse complement strand
CAATCGTAGAAATTTTTTTTACCGTGAACAGAGGCCAGCACTTTAACGTCAAATTCGCCCTAATTTCTTCCTCCGGTGATGACATGAGTGATCAAGATAGCCAACTGCTCCTTTTTAGTGGTACTACTGGCCAAGTAGTAGGCAAAGGGTAGTTTCCACTTGCAGAAAAGACCTCTTATCATAAATACTAATGCCTTTTTAACGATTGATTGTGTCCTCCCAAGATGACCCATGTCTTCAAAACCTTCAATAAAATCCAAATGTTTCGAGTATTCGAGCTTTTCCATAATGTCGACTTCATCGAAAGCTAAAGCACTGCTTTTCCATTGGCTCCATATTTTCGACTTTGTCATGTAAATTTATTATCGATGACTCACCAATCCACTTTCTTATAGTGGACAATGCGGAAAGAATGAACCCACTCCGTTTATACATTTTATATGTGGACGGCGAACTATAATAAAATGGCAAAGAAAACTTTTTTTCTAATTGAGTCCACGGTGTTCTACACATGTGTAAAAATTGCACCGCGAACATAACTTTCACAGCCTCCCATTTGTGCAATACCGAGATGAACATGCTATTAATTGCCAACTGCCGATTATTTTTTTAAAATTACCCTTGTACGTTTAAAATTTTTAATTTGTGCACGTCTCAGTAGTGATGTTTTCTGCTTCAACTTTAAGGATAGTTTATCTAACTTTCTTGGGGGATTGACCAATAGTTTCTGCTTCTTCGGTACGTCTGGCAAATCACCTCTTCCAAATAACGCTTCACTGACGAGGACGTTGATATAAATGATGTTTGAGATGTTTAATCTATATCCATGGGCTCTGATAGTCGAAGAATCCGGTTGGTACTGTTTGACAGGAACGCGAACGGTAAGCTCTTCGTTCTTGTATACCAAGAGAATTACGTTTGGGTTCAATCTGGTTCGGTGGAAGGTGCTATTCGATATATCTCCAGAACAAAAATGTTTTTCACATAGAAATTTGTTTCTTAATTCCTCATGTTGAAGAACAAATAGACTACTATTTCCGCTATTTAAAATCCATTTCCGAATTAAAGATTCATTCTTTGGAAAATGAAAAAAAAACTATTCTTCCATGTAGAAGGGACTCAAAATAGGAGCACTTCGCACCTATTCTGGTAGGCATAACAACAGGAACCTAAAAATATGTATAGATTGGGATTCACAGACAGTACCGCACCGCCCCTGTGTGCGAAGTGTGCGACGCACATAGGCGCCAAGGCAATAGGGGCGCCGGATGAAATGCAGGCCCCAATTATTGAAATTGTTTTTATTACACAACATATTCTTTATAGTTGAGTATCAATAAGTAAGTAGGTACAAGTCTCCCAAGACAATATTCACGTCTGTGGTTTAATTTTACACTACTTGAATTGACCCAATGTTTACGTTTCGGGTTTTAGTTTATATTAATTACGAGCTCTGCGTTAAAAACAAAAGAACCTCCGCAGTCGCTACAACAGCCAACTATCTTATTACAAAAGCTATCTATTATAATAAAAATAAGTATAAGTTCTACCACAAATAGCAATACCTAGTTTGTGTGTTGTGTTACTGAGTCTCTTAAAGTGTTTTCACGATGAGTAATAGTGATCAAGACAAAAAAAGAAATTATCTGGTTACCAGAACCTAATAAGGAAAAGAAAACGAGAAGAAGAACGTGATAAAAATACTACTAAAATAATTAAATATTTGACGGTTCTACCATCCACTTCCAAGGAATCATTTGAGTGTTTCGAGACACAAACCAGTCAATTTACCGATGAAGGTGTTAAAACTGGTTCAAAAAAAGTTTTATGCAATGGTAGGTACGTGGTTTTTATTTTATGCAATTTCCTATACAAATAAATAAAAGTGTCTGTTTGTAATGTCAAAATAACAGCTTTTCACTAAATGCATTATGAAGGAATATGCAGTACACGATACTTAGGTATAACAACACACCAATTTTTTAAATTTTTGTCTGTCTGTTTCTTAATCTTCGCCTGCACCGATTGTGACGGGGCTTACACTGGTGGTTAGCTCACGTGATAAAGAGTAACCCAGGTTACTTTTATTTTATACAAGTAACCGCTGGTATTATAAGTAGCAACTAGTGCCGGTTCTGGACCCACTTGTGCCCCAATGCGCGATCATTGTACCATTGTATAAGGGCAAGGGAACAAGAGTGATTGTAAGAACTACAGAGGAATAAGCTTGCTCAGCGTGCCTGGTAAAGTATTTGGAAGAATACTGATTGATAGAGTACGAGAAACTACACAAACTAAGATGTGGGATGTGCAAGGTGGCTTCATGCCAGGGAGAGGATGTGTCGATCAGATGGTTGCTCTCCAGCAGGTGATCGAAAAGTGTTTAAAGGTAAAAAGGAAGTTGTACTGTGCGTTTGTAGATCTGGAGAAAGCATATGACAGAGTGAATAGGAAGAATCTGGGAAATATAAATGAATATGGCGTAAAGAGAAGTCTAATAAATGGAATAAGGGCAGTATATAACGGTAGCCGGGCATGTGTTAGGGTGAGAGGAGGTGTGAGTGAATACTATAATATTGAGCAAGGAGTGCCACAAGGCAGTGTGACCGTGGTTGTTCAATGTATACATGGATAAATGTCTTAGACAAGCATGTAACGATACAAATGGTGTAATGGTTGGTGACGTAAATGTACGACTTCTGGTGTATGCAGATGACACAGTCTTATTAAGTGACAGTGCGGATGAGCTGCAAACCGCTCTGAAGAAGTTTGGTACAGTCTGTGAGAGCATGGACCTAAAGCTAAACGTGAATAAAACTAAGATTGTGGTGTTCAATCGGGAAGGTGGAAAGGAGAGTATTGTATTTACTCTGCAAGATGAAATTGTGGAGCAAGTGGACGAGCTGGTATATCTCGGTAGAATGTTTACTGCAGATGGTACAATTGAGAGCGAGACTGGACGAAGGGTCAATGCTCGAAGGAAAGTGATTGGAAGTATGTGGACGATAATGAGAAATGAAAGCATGAGCCTAGCTGTGAAACGAGCAATCTATAATGGTGTATTCGTCCCATCAGTACTGTATGGACGTGAGACATGGGTATGTCAAAGAAAGCACGAAAGAAAAATAAATGCCGTGGGTATGAGATTCCTGAGAAGCGCATGTGGTAAAACGAGAAGGGACAAGATAAAAAATGAATGCATAATGACGGAGTGTGGTGAGGAAAAGACGATGATGGATAGATATAAAAGTTGTACATTACGTTGGTTTGGTCACATTGAGAGAATGAACAACGCGAGATTAACGAAGCAAATATTTGTGTGTGAAGTTAGAGGAAAGGCCGGGTCTGGTAGCCCGGTAAAAATTCGCTGAATGCAGTAGGATGTATGATAAATGAAAGAAAGATAAGGAGCTTTAAAAACAAAAGGGCATGTCAGAGACTATGTATGAATCTTGCGGAAGCTAGGGAGGTATGCGGAAATAGGAAAGCATGGAGAAAGATTGTGAATGAAAAATAAATAAGAGGCAGGGATTGTTTTGCCTACCCCGCAAGGGAATGGCGTGAAGGTTAAGTTAAGTTAAGCAAATCATGCACAACGCACGAATATTATGTAATATGTAATTTCAACAGGATTGTTTGTTACTCTTCAAAACAGTCAGAATTTGCTGATATAAGTATAATATTAACTATAATACGTTTTATTTACGAACTTGTTTTTTTACGGTACTACACTACTGGGCCCGTAATTTTGATGACACAACAATTCTTGCGTGGGTATATTTCGGGAGTGAGAACTATGTTTACAAATTTTACATTTCGATTCTTATATTCCAATGTATTTGAGAGATTTTGATTAATAATTTTAACGCTGTTTATTCCTTGGCCCCCCGATACCGTGCATCGTTCGCATACTGGGTAGAGCCGGGGTAGCAACCTGTATTATATATAATTATACATACTATTATAGGAGCAATATTAATGTATTTGGTTGTCTGTTTGTAATTTAATATGATGTCGCTGAAGTTACGTCTGTGCCTGTGCCAGATATAGCGTTGTCACCGCCCAGACAATTATCGTCACTAATACCAACTTTTTCTAAAGATGACCCTGTACTCTGGCCAGAAGTTTTAAACGCTACTTTTATGCAGTATTTGATAGAAAACCCAATTAAACAAGTTAAACAGCATAATTTTCAGCGTGACTTCTCGAGACGAAAATTTTCCGAGTATTAGTATGAAAGGCATTTAGGAAACGGTTGCAAGCTATTCGAATTAAAACATAAAAATAAACATTTAGCTTTGTATTGCAGCAGACATGAGAAAAGTTCTGCTCATTTCAATAATTATAAAAAATGGACAGATTTGTGTCAGTCTCTTAAAAATAAAACCACTATTTATAGTATTCAGCAAAAACTTTTAGAAGTTGAAAAGCAGCGCTGGTACGATGTAATTAAAAGAATAATATATGTGGTCCAATTTCTAAGTACACAAAATATGGCTTTTCGTGGCCAAAGCCAAAAATTATACGACCGTAACAATGGTAATTTTCTAAAATGTATCGAAGTGCTAGAAAAATTCGATCCTTCAATGGCAACATATGCGGCGCGTATCGAATGATTCAGATTGAATTTATGTCGAATTAATAAATATTTTTCAATACTACTAGATTGTTCTCCGGACTATTCACACGTAGAGTAAATTAGTATCATTATAAGATTTGTTAATTTTAACACAGAAACTAGAAAGTTGGAAATAAGAGAACATTTTATAGCTTTCTGTCCAATTATCGATACAACTGGCGCTGGCTTAACTTTATCTATAATAGAAGAACTAGACAAAATTAATTTGGACATAAACAATTTAAGAGGACAGGGCTGTGATAATGAATCAAATATGCGTGATAAGAATAATGGTCTTCAAAAAATATTGCTGGATCTAAATCCACGCGCTTTCTATGTACCGTGCGCTAGCCATATTTTGAATTTAATAGTAAACGACGCTGCCAACCTCAATTATCACACGACTGGGTTTTTTAATATTGAAAACAATTATATAAATATTTCGTGTCCTCTACCAAAAGAAGGGATTTGTTAAAAAAATATATCATAAATCTAACCTTAAAACCATTGTCCGAAACAAGATAGTCAAGTCGAATAGATGCTATAAAACCGATGTTTGCAAATTTACCAGAAATTTATGATGCCTTATATGAGATATCAAATGGTATGGTCGGGCCGGCGAGAGGTGTCTTATGACTCATCCTTTAGTAAAGCATGGTTTAAGATTTTAAAAACGTATGTCGTTATTGGTTTATATAGTTAGTAATTTTGAATACCAACAAAACATCGTCAATGTTTCTAAGTTATTTTCAAATTTAAGCCGCGCTGTCAAATTTAAATAGTGAAAATTATTAGCGTACCTGGATGATGGAAGTTAAAGGTAAACTTGGCCCCCCCGTTATCGCGTTCCATCTCGAAATAATGCAGTATATTCATTAACATTACTTGAGTTTGGCTTTTCAAAGATTTACCTTTTAATGGCATCATTATTTGCTGCAAAATAAATAAACGCATTCAATCAATTGGAAATACATTTTGCATTATAAACTTACCTCGTAATAGTGAATATTAATAATAATAGTTTTGAAAAAAACTGTTTACAAATGCAATGGAAACTAATAAATTACGAAACGAAAGATAAATTATTATAACTACAAAACACGATGCGATTATACGAAACGAAATACGAAGAATAAGTTGAGGTTAAATAGGCAAGAAGACATCTGACAGCGTCATGCACTTTGACTTTAGAATCGATATACGTTTTTAAGTCCTGCATTTAATATATATAGCAGACGTATATATTATAACCCGTCTTTCTTTAAGTGGGAACTTCGCACTAAGATAAAGGGAAACAGATGCATTTCACATTCACAGTGATAATTATATCCCCATTCTCGAGTCCGCCATGAGACACCTCTCGCCGGCGCACACTGGGGTTGCTCCTTATTGGCTAATGGAAAAAAGTCTTTTTGCGAACGACGATTTAACGATAATCCTATTATGCACAAACAAAGGTGATGTTACATTTTGTTTCAATGACGTCATAGGTTTCCCTATTGTTTGCTTGCTGACAAAGCTGAACCAGTCTAAACTTGTTCGTTGTTACAACTGCACGCTTAGACTACAAATTGTTAGCTTTAAAAGTGCTATTTTGTGAGTGAGTTATTTCAAAACTATAGATATTTAGTGTTGGAGCTACACGTTTTATAATGGATACAGGTATGTTCTTTTGAATTTTTATGCTGCTTATACGATTTAAGTTCGAATCACTTAGGAAAATATATTTAACAAGCACGTGTCCAATATCCTCGAAAAATATATTAATCAAAATTTTAATTGAGTTAAAAGTTAAGAGTTAAGTCGAGTTAAGTTAATATTTTCATATTTTAATAATAAATGATGTTTGTAGTTTTATATTTTTATTTCAATTCTTGCACTTATTTGCACTTTTTAAAAAAAATCTTATTTGAATCAAGGAATGCGTTATCAGTAGAAAAATCCAAATTTCTATGATTTATTTGTTTAACTTAACTTTGTTACAGAATCAACTTCAAATAGTTCCTTGTGTCAAGAATCCAATTGCTCGACTTCATTAATTTTCCGGAGCATAAAAAACACCAAAATTTAAAATCCATTCTTGTGGATTACATTGCCCAAAGAACAAGCTGCCCAACAGAGAAGCGAGTCACTATTGATACTAAGATAAAGAATTTTTTACACCAATTTAAGATGAAATGGGCAGCAGAGTACAGAATAAAGTCAAGGTTTTTGGAAAAAAATCAATCATGGTTGAGTGGCATGATATCTTTTGAAAAACATGCCACGATCTCGTAAAAAATTTGACGGCCAGCTAAACCTTTTGAAGCGGTTGGTGAACGATCTAAAAGGCAGAAAACGTCCTCGCTGAGGGAAAAATATTCTCCAAAAAAATTGAATTATGCCGCGCAAATGAGTCTACGATCCCATGGACTTGCGGCAGCATCGGGTGTAGTGAAAGATTGCACGGCTTCCCCAACGCGAGCTGTGCGATATCGCACTGCATTCAAAGCATTTAAAAGTGGAGAAAAAAGAAAGCAATTGTCTGCAGAAGAAGCTCTCGCTATGATCGTTGACGTAAAGCTAACACGAACGCAGTATGAGATCATCCGGTCAAACGACAAAACGTTGTTTCCGTCCTATAAGGCAATTCAAAAAGAGAAACAAAAATACTACCCGAAGAATGAGAGTATCGCAGTGACGGATACATCTGCAGAAATCAGTCTTCAGGGCCTCATGGACCATACTGCACAACGCATTACTTCTCTGCAGAAAGAAGTTTTGCTAACTTTGCCCGTAGGGAAGAGACAAAATCTGCTCCTGATAAGCAAATGGGGCTTTGATGGATCGACTCAGAAAGAATACAAACAAAAATTTGAAACAGCTAATGCTTCTGACTTTAATATGTTTATGAGTTCCACTGTTCCGCTGAGATTAATTACTGCAGACAAAACCACTGTTTTGTGGCAAAATGATCGCCCATCTTCTACGAGATACTGCAGGCCTATAAGGTTTCAGTTTAAACACGAAACGTCTGAGCTATCAAAAATTGAAAAGTCCCACATAGACTCTTCAGATTGAAAATTTGCGACCATATTCATGCGAAGAGCTCAACATGATCATAAAGCATACAATGCTCTTCACAATGGTGGACGGCAAGGTCTATAACACAGTAACAGACACTACATCTGCTCAGCGCTGTTATATATGTGGACTTACGAGCAAAGATTTCAATAATATTGAAAAAGTTCTGAGTCAAGAAGTTCCAACCAGGTTGGAATTCGGTCTTTCCGTTTTACACGCTTGGATTCGCTGCTTTGAGTGCCTCTTGCACATTGCTTATAAGCTGCCAATCAAAAATTGGCAAGCAAGAGGGAAAGAAAATAAGGAAATTGTTGTTGAACGAAAAAAGCTCATTCAGGCTCGATTTTTTGAAGAAATGGCTTTGGTGGTGGACCAGCCAAAAACTAATTTTGGCAGCAGTAATGATGGGAACACAGCACGAAGATTTTTTCAAAATCCTGAACTGGCAGCACATATAACTGGATTAGATGTTGGATTGATTAAAAGATTCAAAGTAATCATGCAAACTTTGGCAAGTGGACACGAAATCGACATATACAAATTTCAGACATATGCAATCGAAACGGGTCAACTCTATATTGACCTGTATAAATGGTACCCGATGCCTACATCTGTCCACAAAATTTTTTTTCATGGCCCACTCATAATATCCGCTGCAATATTGCCTATTGGACAATTGAGCGAGGAGGCACAGGAAGCTCGCAACAAGGAGTTTCGCCGATACCGCGAGTTGTACGCTAGAAAAATGACGAGAAAACAGACGAACCAAGACATTCTAAATTTATTGCTTATATCATCCGACCCGGTAATATCAAGTTATCACAAGTATTATAGTGCCAAATTAGAAAACTTTGACGCAGAAGCTCTTCAACTTCTATTGCCACCAAAAACCATTGAAAGTGATGATGATAATGATGATGTTTGACAAATGGTTGAATATAAATATATTTTTCAAAATACACGTAAATAATACGTAATGTAATTCTTACATTTTCTATTTTTCTTTAGTTTTTTGTTATTAACGTTAAAAGTTTGTACATTTTATGTTTTGAGTCTTATTTTTTTGGTTCCTTTTAAATAAAATATTTTGTTAATAGTTTTTTTATTCGTACAAACAATAAAACCAAAAAAATAATTTATTCCGAGATTAAGAGTCAGCCACCCCAGTGTGCGGCGCTACTATACATCATTCGATCAGAAGGCAAAATATGACGCTAAATGTCTAGCAGAAAAAATATGTACCTTTTCATTTATTTGTTCACTAAATGCATGGCATCATCTAGTACTGACAAAAGTAAATTCTGTGAGCAAAATTCTACAGTCCATCGATATGAATATGCAAGTAGCTTCAGATGCTTTAACGGAATTAAAGAAGTTTTTGATAGAAATTACATACAACCGACCAAAATTTTGAGAAAATTGTAAATGACGTCATGAAAATAGCCGAAATATTAGATATCGAGGCTGAATTTGAAACTTCCATATCCAGACTTCTAAGACGTCGTAAAACTCCAAAGAGTTTTGATTACGAACACGAAGACCACACTATAAATGATCCAATAACCTCTTTTAAACTAAATGTATTTTTTTATATATTGGATCAAGCTTTATCCTTCGTAGACGAAAGATTTAATTTGTTGAATAATCACAATACGTTTAATTTTTTAGTTAAACTGAGTGATGACCAAGATCAAAGTCGATTAAGAACTAGCTGCAATCGTTTGGAGGAAAAACTTTCAGCAAGTGATTCATTAGATATTAAAACCGATGATTTGTGTGAAGAAATTATGTCATGTCAGTCTTTTTTCAAAAAATTAAATAATGATGTGGTGAAAATTCTCGAATTTATATATTTGAACAATTTGACAGCCGTAAGCCCTAAACATCACCATAGCATTACGAATTTTGCAAACTATGCCAGTTACAGTAGCAATCGCAGAAAGGCCGTTTTTTAAATTAAAATTTATAAAAAATTACCTGCGCTCAACAATAAGCCAAGGAAGGTTAACAAATTTAGCAACAATATTTATAAAGAAAGCCATATTAGACCATATAGATATAGGGGAAGGGCGGGTAAACTGGAATGGGCGTGCAAAGTAAAATTGTTGTTTAAATTATCAACTATTTCGCGGTCTCAGATCCTAGTGACATGATTCACTAACATTTCAATAGTTGGTAATGCAATATGTATCATGGCTGCCGTGCATGCCGTTCAGTCTATGTATGTGCTCAATTTATGATTTCATATCAAATTTTGTAAGATTAAAGAGAAGCTGTGAAAGAAATAGGTAAGAGATTGATTAGTCTTTATGCATGCTATTGATTTAGGTACTTATTTGGACTACGTAGTACATTTTTCCGTGAAAATACATTATCTTCTTTCCGTTGGATGAAAACGGTTTGTTTTTGTTTTGTTTCAAAATTGGCGGGCAAAGCGAAAAAACCGAGTTTGTGGGCAAAGTGAAATATTTCACATTGCCCGCAAGAGCGAGATAGGTGAAATTGAAAAGTCGCTGTTTTTTCTCATCCACATTTTGGTCCCTTCCAGAATCGGATGGTCCATAAATATACTAGAAAAACAACCCAGCAGTCCTGGGAAGTGGAAGCCATGGAAGCTGCTCTAGCTGCTCACCAGCGTGGATTGTCAATAAATGCGGCAGCTCGCCAACACAACATTCCAGTTGCCACGCTCTTTCGTCGTCTCAAAAAGCCTGATGAGGAAAAAACCCTGGAAAGGTTGGGAAGGTACCGTTATGTTTTTACGAATTAACTGGAAAAACTTCTCGTAAAACACATACTAACAATGGAGGAAAGACGCATTCCAATACGCTAAAAGAAATAATATCAGTAATAACTTCAATAAAATCAAACAGGAGGCAGTAAAAGACTGGGTTAAGTTTTTCCTCAAACGTAACCCTGAACTTTCACTCGCCCGAAAAAACATCGGCAGTCAGGGCTTCGGCCTTTAATGCGGTAAATGTTAATCGCTTCTTCCACTTGCTTGATGGTCTATATGAAAGACACAACTACCCTCCCAACCGCATATACAATGTGATGAAACCGGTATATCTACAACCCCAAACAAGCCCTCAAAAATCATTTCCAAGAAAGGTAAGAAACAGGTCGGTGTTTTATCCTCAGCAGAAAGGGGGACATTGGTGACAGGCGAAATATGTTTCAATGCCGCAGGCGAATACATACCACCAGCTTTAGTGTTTCCCAGGGTGCGCCACAATTAGAGATTTGCGAAAGGTGTTCTCCCCAACACTAAAATCTTTACATATCCCAGTGGATGGATGCAATCGGACTTATTCACCGAATGGTTTGCCCACTTTTTGAAATTTGCAAAACCAACAGCCGACGACCGTGTTCTCCTAATTCTGGATGGGCATGCGACCCACATCAAGAACATTGATATGTTATGTGCAGCAAAAGAACATTTCGTGGACATCCTTGTTCTTCCACCACACTGCACACATCGATTGCAGCCTCTGGATGTGTCATTCATGGGGCCGCTTTCGACGTATTACGAACAAACTGTGAGTGTATGGCTTCGAGAACACCCCGGGAAAATTGTGACGATCCACGACATTGGATATCTTTTTGGAGAAGCCTATTTGAAGGCAGCCACCCCGCAAAATGCTATATCTGGGATTTACCATTTCTGTAGGATTTTTGACGCTTGCAGCTGCGCAAACGACAGACCGCTTGCTTGCTCAACAGCAACCTTCAGCTTCAACAAATCGAAATGACCTATACTCTCACAAAATCGTCTTACCCCCGCAACCTCTTGAAGGCATGGTTGTTTCTCCATATGACATTCTGCCCATTCCTCAAGTCGGTCCTATCAGTGGCGACGTCACACAAAAGAAACGTCGTCGGGGCTACACAGCGATTGCGACTTCAAGACCTTTTATTGAAGAGCTGAAACAACTCAAGACTCCAAAGTCAAATCAAAGGTCAATCAACGCAAAGAAAGTCCGAAAGCAATTAGTTCCCGAAAGTTACGACGACAGTGAGAGCTTAGCCGACGAAATCAGTCTTCACAGTGATACTGATAGTAGCCCTGAGTTTGGAGAAACACCAAAACTTGCTGCCCCAGTTCAGACGGAAAGCTTCAAAGAAGGGAACTGGGTTGGAGTAAGCTACAATGGCACTCTTTTTCCTGGTAAGATAGTTCGACGTGAGCCTGGTGGCTTCTTGATAAATTGTTTGGAAAAAACCAATAAATATTTTCGCTGGCCAAAAAAAGAAGATGTGATGATTTACGAAAACAAGGACATAAAAATTTTATTAAAAGAACCAAATGAAATGCGGAGGGGCTTTTTTTACGTTCCAGAATTGTCAAGCTATTCTTTTTAACATATGTTAACAAATAAATTGTGTTTTTGATGATATCTTCTTTTATTTCACTTTGCCCCCTAAAAAATTTCACTTTGCCCCCAGTATGGCGGGCAAAGTGAAAATTTAGAACCTCTATGGATTTAAATTTTTTGAAGTCTGACCTAATTACTTATGCAACTCATACCTACACCACGTCAAATAGAAGGATATACGTCAACACATGTGAGGTGATCAAATTTTTAACTGTGCTCTGATAGCTTTGAGGAGTAATCAAACATTAACTATTCCACTTTGCCCGATCTTCCCCTACACGAAACTATTAAGGATTTCGCAAACAGAAAAGCGAGAAGAGTAGAAATAATATAATTATGTTTATATTCTTCCACATTTTCGACTCTTTTTGCTTTTTTTTTTTTAAATATAGCATACGTAATAGTTAAATCAGTATTATTAGAAAGAAGTCAACTATTTTGTTAATATCTATACAATTAATATCTCAAATAAAGTATGTAAAAATTTAATTCGCTTTTTAATTTTCGCAGTAATTGCCAAGCGGAAGCGAACCCTTTTTACCTAAATACTAAAATACTATATAAAACTGGAGAACAGATTTCAGTCAAAATTTGAAAAATAAAAAAAATATTCATGTCGAAACACGACGACATAAAAAAGAGGCGCTTCATAGGTTTCGCACACAGGCGCTGCCGGGGGTCGGCGCGGCCCTCGTTCGTATGGTACAGGGTGTCAATTTGAAAACTTGCCAGACCTCACCTTCTAAACTGTAACAGGTAAGTAAAATTTTTCGAAAACGTTTCTAATTGACACCTGGTATATGTGCTTATAATGTTGAGCCACAGGTTGACCTAATCTCCTTGATTAATGTTATATTCTTAAGGCTTAAGCTCTTATTTAAATTTTTTGAGTTTTTGGAGGTTACAAATAAAATACACCCACGTACCACACAAAATTAAGTGAGGCGACAAATAAAATGAAATATATTAAAATACTTTTTTTGGGTTTTTAACAGTGTATTTATATATTAATATAATACAATCTAACCGTTTCGATAACACTTAGAGTTATCTTCGTCGGTAATTAAAATTGTTAAGAGAAACAATTTTATGAAATTTGAAAATTGAAACATAAACATAAGCCTGCTGTTAACATAACAGTAAATGGTTTACCAATTATATGTTAAATTACCACAGCACTATAATTGAACATAAGTACTTAAAATTAAAAAACTAAAAATTACATAAAACGTTCTGTAGTTGGCAGCCAAAACACAGCAGCCAAAATGCCGAGAACAACTGAACGACCAGTGGCGCGCCGTCTATCACTATAAAGAAGTATGCACATGCGCACACGTCAAAGTTGCCGTTATCTAGCAGCCAAATAGGAAATTTTACATCCCACCCTTAACATCAAATTTAAACTAGGCATTGAGATTCAAAAAGCACAACAACTTAAGATAATACAAGTTTTCCATCACTTTCAGACAACAGCTTTTAAATTTTGACAATTACAAACTATTTTGGATATACCGTTAGTGTACTCAAAAAAATTGGTAAGAAAAAGGTTTAACACTAACAGTATTATTCACATCTATACCTAATATACCCAAAAAAAATTGGCAATCATTTACTGCCCGTCTAAGGGGTTGAAATCCACAACCAAAATATAGAAAAGTTCATATAACACCCCTAGAAAAAAGGTTTTACACTTACAGTGTAATTCGCATTTACCACTATTATCCCCAACAAAATTGACAACCATTTACCGCCCTTCCAAGGGGTCGAAATCCACCTCAAAAGTATTAAAAAAATTATATAACACCCTTAGAAAAAAGGCTTCACATTCTAACCCTTACAATGTCATTCGTATTTACTATTATTATCCCAACAAAATTGGCGATCATTTACTGCAGGCCTGAGCTGTTGAAAATCATCCCAAAGTTTTAAAAAATTCATATAACACCCTTAGAAAAAAGGTTTCACATTCTAACCCTTACAACGTTATACGCATTTACGGTTAGCATCCCAAAAAAATTGGCAACCATTTACTGCCCGTCTGAGGGTTTGAAACCCACCCTCAAGGTTTTACAAAAATCGTATGACACCCTTAGAAAAAAAGCTTCACATTCTAACCCTTACAACGTTATACGCATTTACCACTATTATCCCCAACACAATTGGCAAGCATTTACTGCCCGTCTGAGGGGTCGAAATCCACATACAAAGTATTAAAAAATTCGTATAACACCCATAGAAAAAAGGTTTCACATTCTAACCCTTACAATGACATTCGCATCAATTTACCATTAGTATCCCCAAACAAATTGACAATCATTTACTGTCCGTCTGAGGGGTCGAAACACACCCCCAAAGTATTAAAAAATTCATATAACACCTTTAGAAAAATGGTTTCACATTCTAAATCCTACCGTGTAATTCGAATTTACCAAACAAATTGACAATCATTTACTGCCCGTCTGAGGGGTTGAAATCCACCCCAAAGTAGTAAAAAATTTATACAACATCTTTAGAAAAAAGGTTTCACAATCTAACCCTTACAGTGTAATTCGAATTTACCACTATTATCCCTAACAAAATTGGCAATCGTTTACTGCCGGTCTAAGGTGTTGAAATCCACCCCCAAAGTATTAAAAAATGAGTATAACATCCTTACAAGAAAGGTTTCACATTCTAACTCTTATAATGTTATTCGCATTTACCATTAGTATCACAAAAAAAATTGGTAATCATTTACTACCCGTCTGAGGGATTGAAACCCACCCTAAAAGTTTTCAAAAATTCATAAAACACCTTAGAAAAAAGGTTCCACATTCTAACCCTTACAACGTTATACGCATTTACAGTTAGCATCCCAAAAAAATTGGCAATCATTTACTGCCCGTCTGAGGGTTTGAAACCCACCCTCAAAGTTTTACAAAAATCGTATAACACCCTTAGAAAAGAAGCATCACATTCCAACCCTTACAACGTTGTACGCATTTACCACTATTATCCCCAACACAATTGGCAAGCATTTACTACCCGTCTGAGGGGTCGAAATCCACATACAAAGTATTAAAAAATTCGTATAACACCCATAGAAAAAAGGTTTCACATTCTAACCCTTACAATGACATTCGCATCAATTTACCATTAGTATCCCCAAACAAATTGACAATCATTTACTGTCCGTCTGAGGGGTCGAAACCCACCCCCAAAGTATTAAAAAATTTATATAACACCTTTAGAAAAATGGTTTCACATTCTAAATCCTACCGTGTAATTCGAATTTACCAAACAAATTGACAATCATTTACTGCCCGTCTGAGGGGTTGAAATCCACCCCAAAGTATTAAAAAATTTACACAACATCCTTAAAAAAAGGGTTCAAAATCTAACCATTACAGTGTAATTCGCACTTACCACTATTACCGCCAAGAAAATTGGCAAGTATTTACTGCCCGTCTAAAGGGTTGAAATCCTCCCCCAAAGTATTAAAAAATTCATGTAGCACCCCTAGAAAAAAGGTTTCACTATCTAACCCTTACAGTGTAATTCGAATTTACCACTATTATCCCTAACAAAATTGGCAATCATTTACTGCCGGTCTAAGGTGTTGAAATCCACTCCCAAAGTATTAAAAAATGAGTATAACATCCTTAGAAGAAAGGTTTCACATTCTAACTCTTATAATGTTATTTGCATTTACCATTAGTATCCCATAAAATATTGGTAATCATTTACTACCCGTCTGAGGGGTTGAAACCCACCCTAAAAGTTTTAAAAAATTCATAAAACACCCTTAGAAAAAAGGTATCACATTCTAACCCTTACGATGTTATTTGTATTTACCACTATTATCCCCAAAAAAATTGGCAAGCATTTACTGCCCATCTGAAGGGTTTGAAATCTACACCCAAAGTATGAAAAAATTCATGTAACAACCTTACAAAAAAGGTTTCACATTCTAACCCTTACACCGTTATACGCATTTACCGTTAGTATCCCACAAAAATTGGCAATCAGTTACTGCCCGTCTGAGGGTTTGAAATCCACCCCCAAAGTTTTAAAAAATTTACAACACCCTTGGAAAAAAGTTTCACATTCTAACCCATACAATGTAATTTTCATTTACCACTATTATCCCCATCAAAATTGGCAAGCATTTACTGCCCGCCTGAGGGGTCGAAATCCTCCCACAAAGTACTAAAAAATTCGTATAACACCCTTTGAAAAAAGGTTTCACATTCTAACCCTTATAATGTCATTCGCATTTACCATTAGTATCCCCAAACAAATTGACAATCATTTACTGACCGTCTGAGGGGCTGAAATCCACCCCAGAGTATTAAAAAAATCATACAACTTCCTTAGAAAAAAGGGTTCACAATCTAACCATTACAGTGCAATTCGCACTTATCACTGTTATCCCCAAGAAAATTGGCAATGAACTGCCCGTCTAAGGGGTTGAAATCCTCCCCCAAAATATTAAAAAATTCATGTATCACCCCTAGAAAAAAGGTTTCACAATATAACCCTTACAGTGTAATTCGAATTTACCACTATTATCCCTAACAAAATTGGCAATCATTTACTGCCGGTCTAAGGTGTTGAAATCCACCCCCACAGTATTAAATAATGAATATAACACCATTAGTATCCAAATAAAAAAATTGGCAATCATTTACTACCCATCTGAGGGGTTGAAACCCACCCTCAAAGTTTAAAAAAATTCATAACACACCCTTAGAAAAAAGGTTTCACATTCTAACCCTTACGATGTTATTTGCATTTACCACTATTACCCCAAAACAATTGACAAGCATTTACTGCCCATCTGAAGGGTTTGAAATCCACACCCAAGGTATTAAAAAATTCATATAGCACCCTTAGAAAAAGGGTTTCACGTTCTAACTCCTATAATGTAATTTGTTTTTACCACTAATATCCCCAAAAAAGTTAGCAGTCATATACTGCCCGTGTGAGGGGTTGAAATCGACCCCCAAAGTATTAAAACATTGATATAGCACCGTTAGAGAAAAGGTTTCACAATCTAACCCTTACAGTGCAATTCGCATTTATCACTTGGAAGTTTGCTCGAAAACCGTATTCCGATTCAGACAAGACATCAAACCTATCAAAGAACTTTAGTATTCTACTTTTGATGCACTTTTCCAAGATTTGACTAATATAGTTGGTAAATGAAATCGGCCTATAATTATTCACACATGCTTTAGCTCCAGATTTATACATAGGGATTATTACTGAATTTTTGAAGGTTTCTGAAAAGTGTCCACTAGCGAAACACAAATTAAATATATGTGCCAGAGGCTTTAATATAAAACTTCCAACTGTTTTGATGTAATAATTATCTATTAATACCACAAGACTGAGATTTGTGCAGTGAATTAATAATAATGTATGATTACTTATTCGAGGTACTTCACTTACTGGAGAAAGGTATATGGAATGTGGGATAAACGTGTCCAATATATTACGAACAATGGTTAAATTGTGATGCCATATCTGCAGCTACCTTCTGGAAATACACATTAAAATAATGAGCAATATATTCTTTATTTTCAACCATATTACCGTCTTTGTTAGTTAGTGAGGTAATGTTTTCCTTACCGCCTTGTGAATTAGTGATCTCTTTTATAATTTTCCAAGTTTTGTTGAGATTTCCTCCGCTATTCTCCATTTTTCGTTTAAAATAATTCTCGTTAGTGATTCTGATTAGTTTAGTAAGGTTATTTCGATATTTTTGTAGCACTCACTTAAATGCGCATCATTTTAATTACGTAATACTAACTTACTCAATTTATCTCTACCTCTAATGGATCTTAGTATTCCAGTTGTCATTCACGCTTTTAATTTTACATATTTTACGTATGTGTTTCTTCCGAATTCAATTTATATAGCTACAATTTATTAATAAACAGTGTGGTTGCTTTTTCAACATTTTGTGTTATCATAATATCCTCCCACTTTTCATTGCTAATTAGCTTAGTTAATTTTTCGAAATTTGAATATTTTTTGTAACTATTCCTAGTATCAAGAGTCGATTTTAGTTTGTTATTGCTACTGTTTATTAGTAGTACCATTGGGTAATGATCCGTGATAGCCACCTCTAGGATCATGTGGAAAACTTGACTGAACGTTTTTGTGTTCACACCTTACAAAAACATGATCGATACACAGTTTGGTGGTATTAGTTACCATTCTTGGTTTGTTTAAATAGGTACAATAACCAAATTGAGTCATTATATTTAAGTAATTATTCGTTTCGATATTAGCAGATTTTGAAATATTAATGTTAATGTCTCCCATAAATATTTCAAATAATTCAATAAATTCAGGCAATTTTATTTCTAAATCTCGTAAAAATTCCACGGTACTTACGGAAGGTGGTCGGTAAACAGCCGTAACCCCAAATGTTCCGTATTCGACATACTCTTATCATAGTTAATCCGTAATTTAGTCTCTCTGAGGCGTTGAAACCCACCCCCAAAATATGGAAAAATTCATAAAACACCCTTAAAAAACGTTTAGCGTTCTAACTCCTACAATGTAGTTCGCATTTACCACTAATATCCTCAAAAAAATTGATAATCTGCCCGTCTGAGGGGTTCAATTCCACCCCCAAAGTATAAAAAATTCATGTTATTCGATTGGCAAGACTTGACTGTTTTGGACATTAAATCGACTTTACTTGTGATCGATCTAGATTTGGCACAAAAACGACTAAGTCGGCACCAATTGTGTGTACCTCTGACCTCTGATCGAGTAGCGGAAAAGATATGACCCTTATTAATATAAAGCAGTCTCGTTTTGCTCCCTTGGATACTCAGTCAAGATAGACTATCCCTATACTATGAGTTACCATTATATGTACACCTATATGCTAAAATTACCTAAAGCAAAATTTCCAACTTATCATTTATTACAAATAACTGTTTAAAACCTACCTACGATTAGTCTCATTCTGCGATATCTGTTATGCTGGTACAACTGATAGTATTACATAAAATGCGCAATCCGTTTTTAATGTAGGTGGTTTATCACAATATTTGCCCTATAAATGTAATTCTATTGAAGCTATACGAATAACGTATTAATTTTTTAAGCAATGGGGGTGGAATTCAATCCCTCAGACGGGCAGTAAATTATTCTCAATTTTTGTGGGGTATTAATAGTAAATGCGAACTACATTGTAGGAGTTAGAATGTTAAACCCTTTCTCTAAGGGTGTTTTATGAATTATTCCATATTTTGGGGGTGGGTTTTAACCTCTCAGAAGGACAGTAAATTTTTTTGGGATAATAATGGTAAATGCAAATTACATTGCCAGGGTTAGAATGTGAAACCATATTCTGAGGGTGTTATACGCATTTTTTAATACTTTGGGGGTGGATAATTTTTTTGGGGATAATAGTGGTAAATTCAAATTACACTATAGGGGTTAAAATGGGTGTTATATGAAGTTTTTAAAACTTTGGGGGTAGGTTTCAACCCTCAGATGGGCAGTAAATAATTGCCAATTTTTTTTGGGATATTAGTAATAAATGCAAATAACATTGTAAGGGTTAGAGCGTGAAACCTTTTTTCTATGAATTTTTTATATGAATTTTTTAATACTTTGGGGTGGATTTCAACCCGTCAGATGGACAGGAAATTATTGCCAATTTTGTCGGGAACAATAGTGGTAAATACGAGTTTACACTGTAAGGGTTAGAATGTGAAACCTTTTTTTAAGGGTGTTATGTAAATCTTTTCATACTTTGAGGGTGCATTTCAACCCCTCAGACGGACAGTAAATGATTGTCAATTTTTGTGAGGATAATATTGGAAAATGCAAATTACACTGTAGGGGTTAGAATGTGAAACTTTTTTTCTAAGGGTGTTATATGAATTTTTTAATACTTTGGGGGGGTGGGTTCATTTCAACCCCTCAGACGGGCAGTAAATGATTGTTAATATTTGTGGGGATAATATTGGTAAATGCAAATTACACTGTAGGGGTTAGAATGTGAAACTTTTTTTCTAAGGATGTTATATGAATTTTTTAATACTTTGGGGGTGGGTTTCGACCCTCAGATGGGCAGTAAATAATTGCCAATTCTTCTTGGGATAGTAATGGTAAATACGACTAACATTGTAAGGATTAGAATGTAAAACCTTTTTTCTAAGGGTGTTATATAAATTTTTTAATACTTTGGGTGTGGGTTTCGACCCCTCAGATGGGCAGTAAATGATTGACAGTTCTTTTTGGGATACTAATGCTAAATACGAATAACATTGTAAAGGTTAGAATGTAAAACCTTTTTTCTAAGGGTGTTATATGAATTTTATAATACTTTGTGGGGGATTTCAACTCCTCCGACTGGCATTAAATGATTGTCAATTTTTTTGGGGATGATAGTGGTAAATTCAAATTACACTGTAGAGGTTAAAATGTGAAACCTTTTTCTACGGGTGTTATATGAAGTTTTTAAAACTTTGGGGGTAGGTTTCAACCCTCAGACGGGCAGTAAATAATTGCCAATTTTTTTTGGGATACTAGTGATAAATGCAAATAACATTGTAAGGGTTAGAGAGTGAAACCTTTTTTCTAAGGGTGTTATATGAATTTTTCAATACTTTGGGGGTGGATTTCAATCCCTTAGACCGGCAGTAAATGTTTGCCAATTTTGTTGGGGATAATAGTGGTAAATGCAAATTACACTGTAACGGTTAGGTTGTGAAAACTTTTTTCTAAGGGTGATATATGAATTTTTTCAACCTTTGGGGGTTGGTTTCAACCCCTCAGACGGGCAGTAAATGATTGCCAAATTTTTTTGGGATACTAATGGTAAATGCGAATAACAGTGTAAGGGTCAAAATGTGAAACTTTTTTTCTAAATGTGTTATACGAATTTTTTAATACTTTGGGGTGGATTTCAACCTGTCAGATGGACAGGAAATTATTGCCAATTTTGTCGGGAACAATAGTGGTAAATACGAGTTTACACTGTAAGGGTTAGAATGTGAAACCTTTTTTTAAGGGTGTTATGTGAATCTTTTCATACTTTGAGGGTGCATTTCAACTCCTCAGACGGACAGTAAATGATTGTCAATTTTAGTGGGGATAATATTGGTAAATGCAAATTACACTGTAGGGGTTAGAATGTGAAACTTTTTTTCTAAGGGTGTTATATGAATTTTTTTACTTTGGGTGTAGGTTTCGACCCCTCAGATGGGCAGTAAATGATTGGCAATTCTTTTTGGGATACTAATGCTAAATACGAATAACATTGTAAGGGTTAGAATGTGAAACCTTTTTTCTATGGGTGTTATATGAATTTTTCTATATTTTGTTGGTGGATTTCAACCCTTTAGACGGGCAGTAAATGATTGCCAATTTTTTTGGGTATACTTAGGATAGATGCGAGTAATACCTTTATCATGCCAATTTTGTTGAGGACACTAACGGTACATCCAAATTAGCTTGTAATTGTGAAAATATAAAAGCTATTGTCTGATGATTATTTTCAGTTGTTATACTCTTTGTATCTCTAGGGCTAGTTTGAATTTGGTGTTAAGGGTGGGATCTAATATTTCATATGTGGCTACTGGATAATGGCAGCTTAAACGTGTGCGTATGCGCATATTTCCTTCTAGTGATAAACGGCGCGCCACTTGTCGTTCGGTTGTTTTCGACATATTGGCTGCCAACTTCACGCGAGTCTGTATTATGATTTTCATTGTTAAATAGCACTTACACTTATTGACAAAGCTATTTCTTTGTTTGATTTAACTGGATTATCTTAAGAGATATCATGTTTATATTTGTTAATGCTTCTATCAATTTCAAATTAAAGTTTTTCATAAGTTTACACTTACATCATAACTTGATTAAATTTTGTTAAATTTGTTCTTTTGGTATGCCATTTTCCATAGTTAGCCTTCAACCGTTATTCTGATTTGTCATCTTCAAGACAGTTTAACAATATTTAATTTTTTAATGATCTAGTTATTCTTTATTAAAATTATATTCCATTGTTGGCTTTATACGTTTATCAAACTTTATGTGTATGTTTTAATTTTCAAATTACACAAAATTGTTTCAACATCTTACATCTTTAACAATTTTAATAGACAATATTACTACTGACGAAGATAACTGTCAGTGTTATCTGTAACTATAACTTTCTACAGACGATTGGAATGTAAAATCTTAAAAATTAGGACGTACTGTAGATGTCACATTGTCTAGGTCCGCCTTAAATAAGTTAGCATTCATGTTATTTATATTGAAATCTTTACAGGTTTAGATATTACTTCAAATATTGTTAACTAGAAACCTACTATAACCGATAAGATACTAAATACATACAATGTCTTTAATATTGACGAAAGCATTCAGTTAGATTTTCGTACTATAACAAGAATAAAAAGAAGCTTGCTTCGATACTGTAGAACATGATTCATTCCATCGTTCAAACAGTGCCAAATACTTGTCCACATAATTCTACGTCACAGATACGAAAACTGCCACTCGCTGACCTTCATTGCAATTTTATACTTTCACGGGCTAGAAGTAAAGGAGTAATAAATAAAAACTAGATTCTGTTTTGTATCATTTCATTCTTATACCCTCTTCGTTCCTCGAGAATACACTAATAGCTTTATTCGTTTTAGTTAACGTGGGTAAGTCACTCCTGTCAGTTACAAACTATTCGTTTTATAAAAAAAAACTTTGACCAAGTGCACAATAACGCTATTCGTTTTCAAAATTTTATGTCCAGTTGCCTAAGAGTGAATATGCTCAAAGATAAGGTCATCAGATGTCCCGCATTTGGCGGGACAGTCCCGAATTTTTACAAATTCTCCCGCGTCCAGCGCCGTTTTAAAAAAAAAACAGATTTTTGGGAAGAATGCACGACAAGCTAGGGAATATACGGCTTTCGGCAACCATGTGGCCATTTAGCCAGGATATGAGTTTTATATTATTTTTGTTAATTTTGTAATGTTAAACTTTAATAATAACAAATAAATGTTGGGAACTGATTATCGAGAACTGCTTATCAAAGTTCACATTGTTGATCAGTTGATGAACAATAGCATTGGCAACGACGAAAATATTTTTTAACTGTTTCTCAGACGATACACATGGTACTCCATGCTAGCACAGATGTAGACACACAATGTGTGTACTCGTATAATAAGGTAAATGCAAGGACAAACAAAACAATGGGTAAGAAATTTACACATACATAATTGTTTAGTGACTAATAAAGCACAAAATACATACGTACAATTTCAATAAATTACATATAAAGAGAAATTAGTTCACAGTTTGCCACAGGCAAACAATTCTACTTAAACAAACTGACACAAAAAAAAACTCATTTAAATAAAGCCTTACCTACAAGGATAAGTTGTAAATAGGTCATAACAGGTTACACATTCATCTATATAGTAATAAAATAATAAATATAAAATTTCAGGTGTTTAAGGGCCATCTGGACCCGGGAGTATGTAAACACTCGGCAATTGCCTATTACAATTTTAATCAAGATCTATCCTGTACCCGCTCGGCATGCCCACCTCTACACAATTGTAAATAACAAACAACAATGCTAATTCACCCAAATAGAAGAGTGTGGAAGCCCTGTACTCTCTTTTATTTTAGCGGATTTCAGCTTAATGAGCCCGTGTGCGAATTAGATACCTTTGCAAGGCAATGTTTGATTTTTAATACGTTACATAGGTTTGTAAAACTGTTTGCTGCGAGCTTTAATTTATATAAAAATTCCTACTTTTACTTGAATATATTCCCTTTAGTTAAACACTTTACCACCAACACGACGAGTTAAAATTTCAACAGCAACTGCCTTCCCCTCCGATTTCAAACTAACTATATCTACTCACGAAATCCACCCCCGCTTTTCAAAAGTAATAAAAAAACTAAAACTTATTACGTTGGAACAGTCTCATATTAATTATTGAACGACAGCTTAATTTTAAAAATATGCATTCGTCCGTAACAAGCACTACATTTAGGTCTCAAGTTTCAACTTACCAAACAAAGGTCCCTTGGGATTCGCCGTAATGAATTATTAAAACAGTGATATTTTTACATCAAGAGTGCGCGTATAGAAATTTTCAACAATTCGTCACGCCAGTTTCCGCAGAACATGTTTTTCTACCCAAATATATGTTTCCTTTTCTGTTCAACCTTTACTCAAATATCAATTGCATACATTCCTACATTTCTTACATAAAACATAAAAGAAAATATTCCGAAAACAGCAAATTACGACATGTTACAAAGATATTTAAAATCCACTAATTATCTTTTCTATCGCGGTAACAATGGCGATTTGACAAACGTTTATTACAATAATAAAATTTTCGTGGTCCGCTACCTACAAGCTAGGAGAAAGAAATTCTTAAATATAATTTACTAACAGGTGCTATAGAAAATTAATTTCACAAACTAAAAGAATTCAAAAACATTAAAATACCCCAAGTGGAAAATTGAACAAGTTAATTAAATATTTTATTCACGAACATTTATTTATCCAAGAATAAAATAGTCACTACAAAAGAATAAAAACAATTAATTAGGTCCAGATAAAAGTTATAAAGTTACATTTACGATGAAGTTAAAAAAAATTGCTAATTAAAATATCTGGTGTGGAACAACATGCAACCTTCCAACCTACAAGGTGGAAATTAAAAGAAATGATATAATTTTTTTAGGATAACCATGCAATCTCTTTCTTATACGTTCATAACAAAAACAGACAACATTGTGTCAGAATGACGTTAAAACTTCGTGTCAGATAGAGATTAATAGACATAATATGTGTTAACACCAATGACGATTAACCTAATCCTGATTGATCATTTTCATTCATATTTAATTCTTAGACTTACCTGGCGTTATATTAAGAAACTTTGTAAAGGAAAGTTATGTAAAATTAAATTCTTGTTAAAAAATATGTGAACACTTTTTCATATAAAATTAATCATTATCAGCTATTGAAAAAATTTGAAAATACTGAAATTCTACCTTAGTAATTTTTTTACCGCTAAATTACGCGTCATAACAAGAAATTGCATAGAACGTAATTAATCGATAAGTTTATTTTATTTTTATATCTTTGAAATATGCAGCTGTTTTAGAAATGATTTGATAAAAACCAAAAATTTCCCCTAATAACCCTCCCTCTCCCCCGCTGGATTTCTCCCGCAAATCTAATCATCTTCAAGCGAAATGAAAATAAGCTTAGATACAACATTTTAAGTACGTAGGTGTTGTCATTCTGAACTTATTGTGGATAGTAACATACATCCACAGACACACATCTAAACATCATGGCTGATCTTGTCAAATGAGCTAATAAATCGATTTAGCAATAGTTAAAAAGAAATCAATTGCCTAATATTCTATACCTACATATGTATATGTAGATTGAATGGTAAAAAGGTTTTAATTCGTTACACAAAGTTAATGTGCTGATAGCCAAATGCTACTTAGAAAATATGTTTCAAATACTGAAAACATGTAAATCTGACAAAACCTCAATATCGTTTTTTTTTGCACAAAAACAGTATATGGTTTCATGCATTAGAAAGTAATAAAAGGCAATTGTAATATAGGTGAACTTACTCCAATAACAAAAAAACCACCCACTATTACGCTAATTTATAAAAAGAAATACAAATGAAGATGTGCAACAGCTACATAACAGTGTCTGTCCGCCTTTCTGAAAAAATGAAGAAGTTCCTACTATTAATTTGCACCAAACATACTTTTTCGAGCACATTATTCTATGACTTAACTGGTTGGTTCTGAGCCTCACACGGCCTTAATTCTACAAATGTGATGCAGTCTGATGACTTTAAATATTAATATAACTAACTTACATGAGATAACACATTTTAATTAATAAAATTTTAAGTGTTGAGGTTTGACGCAATACAATAAAACATGTATGCTTATTTTAAAACATATAAACAATATCTCATAATAGCAAACGTTGTAGTGAAAGATCTATTTTACAATTGAGTTAAATGTGACATACAGTATTATTTCTTTAAAAAAGCAACATTATACCTCGAACTCTACAAGAATTCGGACCCTACCCTCACAATGATTTACATGCTACACACGGCTTTATTATCGGTTGAATGAAATTAAAATCCAGGCAATTGAACAATAATTAATAATGTACATGTATTGATGTATAGTTAGAAAAAAACTGTTAACAACAGTATCAAAATGGATTTTATTTTTTTAATTAATTACTGCAACACAAAATAACACCTACAATTGTTTTAGTTTAACAATTCTTTGATTTACTTCATTGTCTCAATATCCTTTCTTTGATGTCAGATTGATGAAGATATTCTCTTTCAAAAATCTATCAACCTACCCCACATGACCATTGCTGTAAAGATTATAACAAAAGCCACAAATATTCCTACCTTCTTTATTCTTCTCATCACTTCCTCTCAAACTACCTATGCCTAGCTACATGAGAGGTGTCACTATGCTCAGGAGACACTACCCTTCTGTCTACCACCTAAAATACTTTTTGATTGTAATGTTACTTAATAGCCTACAGATAGACGTTTCTCCTAAACTGCCTAAGGAAATCCTTCCAGGAAACCTTAGGAAAGCAATTGGGATAATTCCTGAAACACAATACCCATCTCCCCAACATCCAACTTGGACTTCGAACCAACAGAATTTGTGTTGATCTTCTGCTGAAACTGACTAGCAAAACAATGACTTAGACAAAAGCAGCCAACTAAGACCGTGTAATTTTTAATAACCAATCATAAAATTTCACATCATAATCATTCAATTTTGTTTTTGACATTGATAAACAAAAAACTTTCATAACCATTAGACGTTGCTAGAAAAAATAGTGTTGGAATTCAGTATAACACAAAAATGAATTTACAAATTATAAACAATATTAAAAATTATTATTAATTTTATTAAACACATAAATAAAAAGCTTACCTCGAGTAGGACTTAAACCTACATGTACCTACTTTGCTACAGTTACCACTCTAACCAACTGAGCTATCGAAACACAAGCCCCATTCAATCTAAATTTTGTGTTTATGTATGAATGAAAAATATTGATCGTACGAAAGAAATAACCATATAAAAAATCAATATCTTGTCAGGTTACTATTTTTTCCAATTCGTTTATATTAACATTTCTTTATTTATTGAACAATCAATAACAAAACCGGAACTTCATACAAATATTGAAAAGAATTTTTAAATTACTTTCACCGATTCTAATAGCTAACAGTTACAGGCGACTATGATCCCATGTGTTCAAAATACATGTGATGTAAACATGGTCTTTTATAATATGCTCCTAAACACAGGTATTGTTTGCCCATCACATTCATTACATTTTAAATAATGGTTGTGAAAAAAAGTAATTGTTACTACAAACTAATCTTATAATTCAATAATTATATTCAAAACATACACAAAAAAATTATAATTACAAATTTCAGACACATATTTCAAAATCATTGTAATAACCAACTACAAATTAACCCATACCAAGAATAAGGGTAAAGATAAACAAATTTATTATTTAATATTTTGGTAATAACATTAATCTAAATAATCTGCGGGCTTAAAGTGATTTAAAAGATTTACAGTCCATTCACCTTCTACACCTTTTGTAAATTCTCTAATGAATCTATAATTGCAAACAGATATTCTTCCTTGATATTCAGGCATCATACCCATGTTCAAAGGTGGTTCTTCCCCTTTAGAACGCATTAGGGCCAATCCTCTTAAGGTATGATAAACCATGGTAATTTCTACAAATCGTTTATGATTCTTTGCATCATTATCATCAAATATAATCCCAACCTAAAACTCTTTATTAATATTTCAAGTGCAGTTAGTTTACAAACCTGGTATGGAAATGAAAAGTAAATATCCTCAATGTTCACAGCTAACTGCTCTCTTTGAGCTAGAGACATTAGTGATACTGATTTGTGCAAATCTGGGATAACATCATTAGTCACAAATCCAGAAAGTGACTTTAAATCGCCCTCTGATAATTTATTTGAAACAACCTAAAAGTAAACTATATGTTTTAAAACCCACACTGTACAAAAACAATAATATACATGCTATACACCTCCACAGCTTTTTTAGAGCCTTTCACAAATTCTGGTATATTAAAGTCACGGTCCATGTAAGGCTTTATAATAAATGTAGACAATACAAAGTTCCGTATAGACTTTATTAATGATGGCCAAATAATTTCTGGAAAATTCATTAAAGGAGGTAATCTTCTACGCTGTATTCCATTATCTGAGCTTAAAAGCCTTTTACATACTTCATATACAGAAGTGATTCGTTTACTTGAATTATTCTTGTTTGTCGAGTAATTTTTAGAGGTTATGTCACATACTGATATACTTATAGCTAAAGGCTGCCTCTTCAAAATTAGATTAGAGCCATTATGAATATAGGCTATATATTTTGTAGGATTTCTATTCATTTTTCATACAAATACTAATAAAATAATTCGTAAGACTTATGTCGCAATATACCATAAAAAAGTGCTTATTCTTTATTATAGATGTCGCTAACTGGATTCAAACATAATACAATGTTGCCAATACTTCCGTAAAGAATAGAGAATAGACCATGTATAATAAATGATTTTCACCATGTATAAACGTGGAAATATACCCCTGAAAAATTTGTTTTTGTTTATACAGCGAGGTTTTTTTTTTCACTGAACTTAGCAAAACATATTAACACTATTAACCCTATGTTCAGTTTTAAAAAAAACAAGTCAATGCATTACAAGAGCAATTTCAAGATTATCATTCAACCTTTGACAATTGTCACTAATGTCATGAAAAACTGTCAAAACTGATTTCTTTTTACAAAGTTTAATTTGCACTAGTGGTTTGCAGCAGTATTTAAAAGATGAAAATATTCAGATTCTACGGTGGTAGAACAGCAATATGAGTATAAGACAAGTGCGCGATTTGTTTTCTGTAAGTTATCCCGAAAGACCAATACCATCTGTCGGAACTATTCACAGCATAATCAAAAGATTTAATGATGAAGGTTGTGTAATATAGTCACATAAAAGAAGAATGAAAGCTTACCCTGTCTTGGCAGAAGAACGAGAAATAGAGATATTATGTTATGCGGAAGAAAATCCCATTACCCCCTCACGGATAATAGCAAATGAATTTGGTATTTCGAAATCCTCTGTTCTTAAAACTTTTAAAAAGTATAAATACAAACCTTATAAATTTTCCAATCACCAACAGCTTTTTCCTCTTGACCAAATTAAAAGAACAAATTTTTGTGAAACAGTATTTAATTTACTAAATGAAAATGAAGAGATTTTACACAAGATAGTTTTCACGGAAGAGGCATCGTTTTGTTTAGATGGCACAGTTAATTCACAGAATTATCGGTTTGTACCTAGCACTTCTCTCCTCTTTCTTGTTATCCTTGTTTCCTTATTCTCACAGGTATTGGTCACGTACAAACCCACATGTTCAAAATTTAACACACACTCAATACAATAGGAGAGCTAATGTTTGGGTTGGAATAGTTGGCAGTACCCTTATTGGTCCATTTTTTATTAATGGCAACCTAAATGCTGCCAAATTTTTGTAACGTTTGCAAAGAGACATTACCCTACAACTTAAATATTGAGAACCCATGGTTTCAAATGGACGACGCTCCACCACATTCCACAGGTCCTATTACACGTTTCCTTACTGAAACCTTCCAGGATCGATGGATTGGAAGATTTGGACCCATAGCATGGCCACCGAGGTGCCCCCATTTATCACCAAATGACTTTTTTCTTTGGTGTTATCTCAAATCCAAAGTCTATGATAATACAGTAATAGAGAATACAGAAGAGCTAAAAAATAGAATACGTACCGTCTGTAACGAAATGGATCCTGTTTTTTTAAGAAATACTGTTCAAGGATTTTACGATGGTTTAGCATATTACTTGGAGCAATATGAATATTTGTTAAAATGATTTTATTAAAAGTTTCTCACTAAAGTTGTTACTTTACTGTAAGAATTAATGCAGCAATACTTAACCTAAAAATAAAATAACAGTTCTGTCAAAATAAAAAATAACACACCTGTAAGTTGGGTTGCTTGCCTACCCGATATTTGTAATAAGTAACCCGTGGCAATGCATTGACTTGGTTTTTTAAAACTAAACATAGGGTTAATAGTGTTAATATGTTTTGCTATGTTCAGTGAAAAAAAACCTCACTGTATAAAGTGGACTAGGCAAATGAGTTAGTATAGGTAGAGAGATGACATTTCAATAAACGAAAGGGTATAATATTGCCGTCAAGTCGTTCTATAAGTTTAATTTTAACAATTCATATATAAATTAAAAATTTTCACGCTATGCGTCCTGTGTGTTACGTAGATGCTAAATATATGAGTACATTTTAGTCCAAATAAATGTGTACGTATTTGAATTGAGATAGATTCAATTATTTATCTCAATGCTTAACAGACTTATTCACATTGTCCCACGATTTTTGCTATACTTAATGAAAAAATTTGGCAAGAAGATATACGTAATCCTTATCTTAAAAAATTGTCAAATAAATTTGATAATGTATTACAATTTCCGAGTACAGACATGCAAAAGCAGCTATTTGTATATGGCAATAAGCCCCGTATAGTATAACCCTTTTTCCTTGCATAATTTAAAGCAATTTTTATACTGTCTTCTCCCCCTATTATACTAACTCAATAAACTTGACGAAGCGGAATGCAATAGCAACAATAGTCTTTTAGCGATTTAATACTGTAGTAAAACTTTCATAGTTTAGTCAAACTTTGACAGTTTTATAGTAGAAACTAAATATAGGAATAGGCTCCATCAGTAGTTTTTGTTTATCTAGTTTAGATTAGATAAACAAAACTACTGTAACCTAACAGAAAAAATAATTGAAAAACCACTACCATTCAGAACAGCGCATACGTTCATGCGTATTCATGGAGCGAATTCCTATCTTTAGCTGCTAATATTTTTATGATGTAGTTTACAATTTTAAGGATGTGCAAGCAAACAGAAGGCTGAGTTTCCGTTAGATGTCTCTACTCTCAAAATTAAAGGAAAAAAGTAAAACTCCGCCTCTTATTATTTCATGTTCCTCTTTTAGTACCAGATATCAAATTACCGATTTGCTTATTTTTTAAGTCTTAATAATGCTTGTCCATACAAATAAAATTAAGCCAGAGGTATGGAATCAATCCATATATTGATACTCACACACACCCACGCACGCACGCACCTACCCACACGCACGCATGCACCCACACACACACACACACACATATATATATATATATATATATATATATATATATATATATATATATATATATATATATATATATATATATATATATATATATATATATATATATATATATATATATATGGTTGATTTTAGGTTTCCGCGAGTGTAGTATGAAACACTGTTGTTTATCCGGGCGTTGTCTCGCGTCTGCTGGTGATGTTTCTGACTCCTGCCAGTACAAAAACGACGTTTCGGCAAAGTCTCATTTGCCATGTTCAAGTTTTCTCATTCTCCAACTGATTTGTTCGGCTCCGTGTTACTCGAATCGAATTGAGGTCCTGCTGTCCTGTCTCCTGTTTATATTTGGTGTTGTGTTTCTTGGTTTTGACGCGTTCCGGATGTTCCTTATTGTGAATCCATTTGTATTCACAATACGAAACCCACGGAAGAGGAGGAACCACCAACAGCCAAGGTCACATTTCCTTATGTAAAGGGAACCACAGACAAGATTGCAAAAATCCTCAGCAAACACAACATAAAGACAACGTTCAACACGGACAGAAAAATATCATCAGTGCTCCCAACACCTAAAACCAAAATCGACTTGGAGGACCAAGGAGTCTACAGCATCCCCTGCGGGACATGTGGCAAGGTGTACATAGGACAAACAAACAGACGGATCAACGTTCGACGAGAGAAACACAAGAATGGTGTCGAGAAGAATATAGCTACATCATCGTTAGCCCAACACGCCAGTAGAACATCACACAACATCGCTTTTGAAAACACAAAGCTGATAACCAGCATTACTCATGCGGCAAAAAGAACTATTCGAGAGGCGATCGAGATTGAGAAACGGGAACAGAACCTTAACACACGAGACACGGCAGCTGTTTGGTGTTACAATTTTATTTCTGATTTATTTATGACACAATTGAGAGTGTGATTTCACTGTTTGTTTTTTATTGTGTTTATGTATTGTGTTTATGTATAGCCCCCTTCCATTCTTTTTTCTGTTACTTAGTTTTAAAATTTTGTCTCACTTCAACCGAATTTAATGATAATCTGTTATATTGGCATATGGAACATTTTCTTTGTTTTTTTTTTGTTTGATTTATTAATGTACTCGTGAATTTGGTTAATTATTAATAAACTGGGTTTTCTTGGTAGTGCTTTTCCAAAATTAACCGGTTGAACCATCTTTGCGCAAAGCACGTTAATTCTAATTCGAATAGTTTCACTGTTTACCAGCGCCACTATGATAACAATGCGTAGCCTACCACTAGACGGCGTATTCTTTTTTATCAGATTTGGGTTCGGCGAGTAATTCAATGTTAGGCTTGTAAATAAATTCTAATGTTTTATTGCCAGGAAAGTCAATACAGGCCAAGCAAATACCTTGAGTAAGAGTAGTTTTCAATTACTAGTTTAAGGATAGGGAACTTGAGGCACTACAATGAAAATGAAACAAAAATTCGTTTATTATTTTTTTTCTCGAAAATAGTTAATTTTATCGATATTGAACAAGTAAACTTTTTTTTTAGAGAAAGGTTCAAACTACCCAAAAATATTTTTTTCATCATACAGGGTGTTACAAATTTAGGCGTTATGGTGTACAACTTAGTCCATCCCTGGTAAACTAAACAAGCTAAGTATGTTTCAAGGATACTATTTTAAGAGGCCCTTACTAGTCGCCATCATACTGAATTTTTATTAAATTATGACAAGTACTTTAAAAGTTATTCAAGAAAAACTTATTTCCATCGCGTCCTTTAGGGGCTCACATCTCCGTAGGGAGGGTCTGGAGGAAAAAAATTTATAGGAACTTGTCATGTTATTTTTTCGTCTGCTATCTAAATCCGAGAGATTTCCCACATTTTTCCCGACACCTGTGTGATATATATATATATATATATATATATATATATATATATATATATATATATATATATATATATATATATATATATATATATATATATATATATATATATATATATATATATATAATAGTAGAAGGCCTAGCTGACGTTATTGTGGTGGAGGTAGGAGTGGTGGCGGGTGGGGGTTAGGGAGGGGGTCTGGGGTGGGGCGAGTAGTGGGTCGGCTTTTTTTCGGGGGCGTTTTTAACCCTTGAGCATAGTTACGCCCCTAATTATTCAGCCCCTGGGGTTGATTTTAACTCAAGTTAAGGTCCTCTTTTACCCCTAATTAAGGCCCTTTTGACCTTATTAAGAGCCTTTTTGGCGATCTAACCCGCGGTTAGGGGTGTTGAATGTCCCTAGGGTGTGGTCTAGCGGCCATTTTGTCTGCGTTAAGGTAGGGTTTAAGGCCCTTATGGCTTCATTAAGGAGTGGCTATGACTACACCACACCCATTTCCTTTCACCTGATTGGTTCGCGTAAATCCCGCCCCTTTGTTAGCTTCATATTGGTCCAACGGGTAGCCCGGTCCTTTACTGGCTTCTGATTGGTCCTCAGCCCCACTGCTCAGCATATGTGGTCTGATTGGTAAACTAAGTATCTGCATTCTGATTGGTTACGGTTGGAATTTTGAATTTGTATTCTAATAAGAGGCATTGTTTTTAATTATGAGTTGTAAACCAGCAACTATTTTAATTGCGAGACATGATTAAGTTGCAACATCATAACCCTTTTAATTAAGCGTCATAACGAAGATCCTCGGCCATTTGTTATAATTAAATTGTATCATCATAACCCTTTTAATTATGAATCATAATCAAGACCCTCGGCCATTTTGTTTTGGCGGGAAATTTGAATTTGTATTCTAATAAGGAGGCCTTAATGTTAAATTGTAAGACACGTGTAGGGCTGCGCAACTTGCTCTTGGAGCTTAGCCCCCTTGTCCAACAGCTTGCTTTCGGGGCTTCGCCTCTTGGAGGAACACTTGTATTTGTGTTTAAGTCTTTACATTCTGATTGTTTATTGCGAGAAATTTGAACTTGTATGCTAACTTATAAGACAGGCGTAGCCTTCGTAGCTTGCTTTCGGGACTTTACCCCCTTGTCGGGGCCCCGTTGGCGAAAATTTTGAATTTTGAATTTAAGTCTGCATTTTGATTGGTTATGGCGGGAAATATGAATTTGTATTCTAATAAGGGCGCTAATGCTAACTTGTAACACAGGTGTAAAGCTTAGCAACTTACTCCCAGGCCTTAGTCACCTTGACCAAAAATGAATTTGTTTGTGACGCCATCTATGAGGGGAGAAATGTGAATTTGTATTCTAATACGCGGGGCCCTATTGCTAACTTATAAGACACAACTTGCTTTCGGGTCTTTGTCCCCTGGCCCCCTTGGTTGAAAATTTGAATTTGTATTTAAGTCTTTACATTCTGATTGCTTATTGCGAGAAATTTGAACTTGTATTCCAATAAGGGGGCCTAATGCTAACTTATAAGACGGGCGTATGGCTTCGCAACTTGCTTTCGGGTCTTAGCTAACTTGACGGGAAATTTGAAATTGTGTTTAAGTCTTTACATTCTGATTGCTTATTGCGAGAAATTTAAACGTGTGTTCTCATAAGGGGGCCTAATGCTAACTTATAAGACAGGTATAAGACTTCGCAACTTGCTTTCGGGCCTTCGCCCCCTGGGCCCCTTGGCGGGAAATTTGAATTAGTATCCTAATAAGTGGGGCCCTAATGCTAATTTGTAAAACAGGTGTAGGGCTTCGAAACTTACTCTCGGGGCTTCGCCACCCTGTCCTGGTCCCTAGGTGTGAAATCTTAATTTGTATTTAAGTCTCTGCAGGTTAAGGCGGTAAATTTGAATCTGTATTCTAATAAGGTGGCCCCATTGGCGGAAAATCTGAATTTGTATTTAAGTCTCTGCATTCAGTTTGGTTATGGCGGGGAATTTGAATTTGTTTTCTAATAAGGGGCCCTAATACCAACTTGTAAGACAGATGTAGGGCTTCACAACTTGCTCTCGTGGCTTAGACCCTTGCTACATCTTTGTTTTCAACGTTTTATTAAATCTTCATTCTCTACATTCTGATTATTTATTGAGAGAAATTTGAACTTGTATTCAGATAAGGAGGCCTAATGCTAACTTATAACGTAGGTATAGGGTTTCGCAACTTGCTTTCGAGTCTTCGCCCCCTTGGGGGAAGATTTGAAATTGTATTTACGTCTTTGCAGGATATTGCGAGAAATTTGGACTTGTATTCTCTTAAGGGAGGCTAATGCTAACTTGTAAGACAGGTATAGGTCTTCGAAACTTGCTTTTGGGGCTTCGTCCCCGTTGTCATGTCCCCTTGGCGGTACATTTTAACTTGGACCTAATTCTCTACATACAACGCTTATCATTATAATTAGACGGCCATAATAATAATATTACGCAAATTCGGAAATACCTCTGGTAAAGGAGGCCCTAGATTTATAAATAACCTTGAACGCACTATTTCGTTTCGGTCAAACACCCCGTGGCAAATAAACAAGCTGACTTTCATTTACAATGTTGATAATACACAAGGGTTTTATTAGCTAACACCGATTTCATTTCGTAAGGCAGCTAAAGGACGCTGTTTTATTTTAACCACGCTCATCATTATCATTAGACAACCATAATGACAATAATATCCTACAAACTAATGTCTACACTATTGTCGAGTTTTGCATACAACAATAAAAATACATTTTACAGTTAAATCGCTAAAACATACCTTTTTTTTTTTTTTTTTATTATTATTTGAACAGCAATCAGAAATTACATATTCTATAAGCTATTTGGCTAACTTACAATTCATTTATTAAACTGAATTCACTAGTGTCATGATGAGGTCTTCTTCAGTAATCAGACCCTGTTACCTTACTTTAGGTCGATTGGCCAGCGTCGTTTTAATCGTCGTTTAACTGATCTTGCAATAACGGTTGAATGAGAGGGTTTGTGTGAGTTTCTAGTCTGCAGTGGTGTTTATTACTTCTCTCTTGAATGACATCCGTGATAAAAGGTATTCGTAAGTCTTGATGTAGAGTTTGGTTACTTACATACCATGGTGCATCAACCATGGCTCTGAGGATTTTGGATTGCGATCTTTGGATTATAGCAGTGTTGGATTTGCTTGCACATCCCCATAGCTCAATGCCAAATGTCCATATCGGCTTGATAACTACTTTATATAATAGAATTTTGTTCTCAAGTGACACTCTTGTTTTCGTAAGGTGAAAGTTACCTGTAGAGACTTTGTTTCATTAATTTTAATCTTCCATTTGTCTAGCCATTGTTGAAGTAGGTTAAGGTGGACTTGTAGGCGTGCAGTTGCTATTAAGGGATCCTCATTTACAGCCATAATAACTGTGTCGTCAGCAAATGTTCCTGTGATTGTGCTAGTGGTTGTGGGTAGGTCGAATGTATATATCAAATATAGGAAGGGTCCAAGGACACTACCTTGGGGTACGCCTGCTTTAATTGGGTGGTAGGTTTCTCCATTTACCCTTGTCCTAAATTTTCTATTTTCAAGGTATGATTTGATCAATATGCAGTAAGGCTCTGGTAGGATGCGTTTGATTTTGTATACCAGACCTGTATGCCAGACCCTGTCAAAGGCCTGGCTAACATCAAGGAATGCGGTTGTGCAGTATTTTTTATTATCCAGAGATTCTTGAATGGTGTTAACTATCCGATGACACTGTTGCGTAGTAGTGTGCTCTGCTCGAAACCCAAATTGATGATCTGGAGTTACATTTTGCAGCGGTGTAATACAATGTAGTAGTAGTCTCTCTAGTAGTTTTGATATCGTTGATAGCAGGCTTATCGGTCTGTATGAGGTTACATTGTTTGGGTCTTTTCCGGGTTTTGGTATTAAAATTATCTCTGATAATTTCAGTCCTTGTGGCCAATATTGAAGTCTGAGTACAGCATTAAAAATATATGTTAACATAACTAATCCTTTCTTCGGAAGTTCTTTGAGCATCCTGGGAGTAACTTGGTCTATTCCTGGAGCCTTTTTATTATTTAATAACGATATTTCTTTTTGTATTTCTTTAGGAGTGAAGAGGGGTATACTGTGCGCAGATGCATACAGGCCGTTGTCAGTTAGGAAATTTATAACGTCTCTGTCTGGTATATCGTTGTTAGGAGTAAATACTGTTTCTAAGTGTTCTGCGAAGAGGTCTGCTTTTTCTTGGTTGGATTTAGCCCATGGTCCGACAACTGGAGCTACAACACGTATTGGTGGTATTGCTTTTATTGGGTTTCTTGAGGTTTTAATTGGTTTCCAGATACTATTGTCATGTCTACTCAGATTAGTGATATAATCTGCAAAACTGTTGTCTCGAAGTTCTCTTAGTTTTAATTTGAGTTTATTGCTTAAATGATTATATTGCGTTTTATCTGCTGGGGCATGACTTCGTTGCCATGTCTTTCTGGCTTTTCTCTTTACAGAAATAAGTTTTTAATTTCTAGCGGTATATTATCGACGTTTCTTTGTGAGTGTCGATTGGGTGTAGCTTGTTTGGCAGCTTGCTGCAAAGTTGAGATTAATTTGTTGACTTCTTCTTCTAGTTCAGTGGGTGTCTTTAAACTTGTTTTTAGATTAATTTTGCTGTTATCTCGTTCCTGTATGTATCCCAGTTTGTTTTGTTGTGCACAATTTTGGTGCACGTTTTATATTTATAACCGTTGAACTAACCGTTGCTAAAATAGGTGTGTAGTCAGAAGACAAGTCGTAATTAGGTACTACTTGTGTGTAAAGTGTCGAAATGCCGTTAGTCACAAAAAATCGAGGAGATCTGGGACTTTGTCCGGATCACTAGGCCAATATGTGGGGTTCCAGTTGATAAAATGAATAGTTCTGGTTATTCAGTACCTTTGCAAGTTCCCTTCCTTTAGTTGTCGTAAGTCTGGAACCCCATAAGGTGTTTTACTATTAAAGTCTCCGCCTGCTATGAATGAGTGGCCTAGTGCACCAAAAAACTCTTGGTAGTGTTCTTTCTTCAGGTTATGGCGAGGGGGACAGTATACTGCAGACAGTGTTAGATCGTATGGTAGTAATTGTATTTTAATACTAGTTGCTTGTAGGTAGGGTTTTTCAAATTTTTGTAGTTCATAGTGGCTAATTGATGATTTTATTAGAATTGCCGTTCCCGCATGGGCAGCGTTATCTGGATGTATTGTATGGTAAAGATGGTAGCGGGGTATTTTAAAATATGTTCTACTGGTGAAATGTGTTTCACTGATAAGCAGTACATCAATTAGATTTTGTTGGAGGAATATTACTAACTCTTCTTTGCGTTGAGCTAGCCCGTTGGCGTTCCACAAGGCAATTCTAAGAAATTTAGCCATTACTTAATCTTATTAATTAACATTGTAAGCATGTTCATTACCATGCTGTTCTGTTGTATTAATTGGCTAAACATGCTTTTAAATTCTTCTAAGAATTTATCTAGCATGGTTTTGAAACTTTCATTTTCTGGTAATAAAGCGTCTTGATTTTTTGTGACTTGTGCGTATGTCGGTCTCTGACCAGGAAAATGTGATTGGTCATATGAATATTTTGTGGCAATGATTGGGGAAAGCCTGCTTTGTTTGGTAGTTACTAGTTTTGTATAGGTTATGATAATACTCACAGCCTCTGTAATTTGCCGGGTGTGACCCCCCGCACAGGGCACATTTTGCTGGAGTGTCTTTGGTTTTGCTGCAGCTTATGGTATTATGAGGACCTCCACATTTTACACATACATATGGTCTGTTACAGTATGCTTTGGTGTGACCGTACAACTGACATCTCGTGCATTGAGGAATGTTCTTATCTTTTCGTGGTGGTTCAATTAGCACCATATGGTTTTGTAAATTTTGTATTTCATAAACTGTCTTATTATTTCCAGCCGGTTCCAAATCTATGAAGAACATGTTTAGGGGTTCATTAGTTTGTCTGTGTTTGACATTCATAATATTTCTTACATTATGTCCTTTATTTTTTAGTTCCTCCTTAATTTCTTCTATATCTACGGTATGATGTATGTGTTTTAGTACTACTCTGTACGCTCTTTCTTCTTTTGGTTGATATGTGTGGTATACTATATTGTGTGTTTTTAAATATTGTACTAATGATCTATAGGTGTTTGAACTGATTGCGTTGATTTTAACTGTGTTGTTGGCCATGCATTTTGTGACGTACTGTTCATCTTCCATTATATCTCTCATTTTCTTTATCATATCCGGGAAATTAATTACTCCATATATGAATATTGGTGGGGTTTAGGAGATTTTTCATTAGTAGTATTTTCTTTATTAGTGTCCATTGTCTCATCTTCGCCGGTGTTGTTTAAAGAGCTGTATCTGTTATCTAAATTGATTTCTTCTGTTGCATTTTGTTGATTAAGGTTTTCCTTCTTTTTACACTTTTAACCACTTGCCACGGATTTTCTTTATTACACGTAATGTTCTCCGTTTCTTCATCACTTGTTGAAACCATACGTAAGACTTGAGCGGGGCTGTGTGGTTGCTGCATTGTTTGTTTATATTGTTCTTGGTTTGGTGGAAAAGTATACATGTAAAGATTATTTGTTGACTGACCTGGGTATTTATGCAGCAAATATAATCAAACTTGAAATCAGGCCTCTAACAATTAAATAAAGTAAATAAAATAAGGGGTAAGTGTTAAAATAAAAAAAACGAACACTTACCAGGGTTGTTGGCGATAAACGTAATCGATGAACGCCTTGACAGAGTAAACAGCTGCTCACAACAGAAGTTTCACTTATAACTTAATAATATAAAGTACTTAGAGCCTTCCAGCCATCATTAACATAAAGTAATTATTTTCTGATTTCACCAGTTATGTAACTACAATAACAACTCTTCAAGTACATCGAAAACCCTAATTAGTTAATTACCCGCAAGTTGGACTGCCCATGAAAATGGAAATGTGATATCACGTTCTTTGCGCGTGTGATTACAATTATTTTTAAAAGCAGACTTGTTTAAGACGTCATCTAGTGGTGTATTTTTAAACTAGCGCATGTTTTTTGTAATGTAACATCAATATAACAACCCGAGAAATTATTAGATAATAAATGCTTCCACGTCTTAGCAACCTCGCCCTCAATCCCTGAGTTTGGAAGATAGTAATCCCCATCCCCAATGTGTAAACCCCTATGCAGCCATCCGCATGCAACCACCCGTATAAAGCCACTCCCATTTTCTTTCTCCTATGTAACCATCCACACTTAATCATCCCCAATAAGCTTACCCATATGCAACCATCTGCATGTAACCCAACCTTGAAGCCATCCCCTATACAGCTATGTCCAATGCAGCTTATCCCCACTCACATGCTGTCATCTCCCATGTGCTTACCCGTACGTAGCCATCCGTATGCAACCAACCAGATGCTACCATCCCCAGCCTTAAAGACATCCTCTATACAAATGAGTCTAATATGCTTAGCCCTATGCAGTCACCAGCATGCAACCATCCGCGAACAGTCATCCCCTGCGTACCCCCATGGAGACAATCAGGCTACGTGTGCTGGGTTAGGGTTATCATAACGCTAGTCTGGTGTACAGTGTGTCCCGATTTCGTTGTTTTAGTGGTTTTTTTAAAATATCTTTGTTATTATCAATGGTAGAAGTATACAGTTTTTACATTCACGTACTACTTTATTGACCTGGATTTCATGGCAAAATAAAAAATTTAGTATCTTGTTTTGTTTTCGACTTATAGCGAAACGTCGATATTGCTACCCTTTTTCAAGGGTTTATACCTCGCTATAGACATTCCTGAAAAACAACTTCCAAATAAATAAGAAAAAACTGCAGGCTGATGGTTGCCGAGCCAACTATGATTCCCATTTCAAACAATGTAAGTTTATATTGTTACTCAAAAACCGCAACGCATAGAAGTATTCTAAGTACGCCACTGAATTCGGCACTTCGCAAAATATAGAAATACCGTTGACGAAAACCGAGGCAGGTTCAATAAATACATGTTCGAGCGGTGAGACATATAAGCGGTTTATTAAAACTAAACAAAATTGCCATTATTTCACAGACAGGCATCCCACTGCTTCACAAGATGCTGTATGCGATGTCGTACCATTCCCTTGTTGACGGAACCATGTCAAAACTGCCTGCTGGACTTCAGCGTAAGCATCCCAGGACGTTTGTTCTTCATGGCTGTACGAAACGAGTCAAAGTTTCACTGTATCGGACAGCATTGATGTTAACATGAGGGTCTTTAAATTCAAGTAGTAATGGTCCACGGTGATCGAAAAAACAGGTAAGCATAACCTTGCCAGCGGAAGGTTGAGTTTTGAATTTCTGGTGCCTTGGAGACGATGGTTGTTTCCACTGCATACTGACACCAACTTTCGTCACCGACAACAATTAGGTGCAAGAAGGAATCTCCTTTTCGTGCATTGTGCACACACCTTTCAGTATCCAGTCTCATGAATTGCAGCATGGATTGTTGCTACACTGATATCAAAACGATTTGCCAATTCTCTAACACGAACACGCCTATTATCCACAACGGCTGCTCGCACAGCAGCGACATTGGCGTCACTCTTCGCATGCCGAGGTGCGTCCGGCCTTGGCAAATCCGCTGTCGATTGTCGTCAATTACTAAACTTCAGACAGCATTCCACCACTGTGGTTTCCGAAGGACACCATAAACATCTTGCATTCTCCGATAAATTTGAACAGGGGTGTTGCCCTCAGCGTTTAAAAACTGTATTACTGCTCGGTGATCGGTCTTGGACGCTCCAACGATACGACCTGTCATACTGAAACGCGCACGACTGCGCATTCTACCAATATCACGAGTCACCTGTCACAGTAAACACCTACATTACCGGCGGCCGTCTTATGCAACTTTCTGCGGTTATAGCAAAAGTAACATTCGTGCCACAGCGCTCGAACGTGTATTTATTGAACCTGCCTCGTTTATCAGTATAATAGTATTAAGCGAGGTATAAGACCTCGAAAAAAGTGTAGAAATATCGACGTTTGGCTATAGTCGAGAACAAAAGAAGATACTAAATTTTCGATTTTGCCATGAAATCTTGGTAAACAAAGTAGTATGTGAATGTAAAAACTGTAAACTTTTATCTTTGATAATAACGATATATTTAAGAAACAGGTTTTTAAATCCCACGCTAAATTTGATTCTATAACATCCCAACCCACCCCCTTTAAGCACACACGTAGAACGGGGTTTATCGACTGCGTACTTAGATTATTTTAAACATTTCCAACCTGCTGGTGACATCAGGCTTTCACCAACTTGATTCCTTTCTGAAGGGTTGAAAATCACATAGATGCATCGGTAAGACGAACTTGCAACCCAGTGGTTTTCTAAAGTTTCAATATCATTGGTGGTAAGTTAGCTTGATAAACATGTAATGACGTCACGTTGGGGGGATGACAATTCGGTAGAGATAGGGGGTTGGTAGTTGTACCTGCGTGTACGTGTGAGAGGGAGGTGTGCTTGCCCACGCGCATGCGCCCATTTGCATACATCCCTTATGATGCCATGCTTAATGCAGCTTAACCCCACCAATACTTCCAGTCAAACGTGATAGGGCATACACAATTCTTGGTCACATGACTGAAATACGGCTTCTGATTGGTTGCTGTGACCAAAAATGACCAGAACGAACCTTGGAAAATTCCATAAAAAATAACACGGGAGTTTGGGGAAAAATGTCGTGCGGAAGGTGCACGAAAGAACTAAAAGATATGACATGAATAATACCCCCTCATCCGCTGTCCAAGGTGACTCACTAAGTAAAGGAATGCGGTGCGGCATAAATCAATGGAACATAAAGTTCCCATGGTCTTAAGAATGTGCCACACCCAATAATCAAGAGCAGTGTCGGCAAACATCAAAGGGTTTGGCCAGGGCAAATTGCCAAAAAAGTGCCACGCCCAATAAAATTTTTCCATGCTCTTCAAAATTTTCCCATGGTCAAGTGTCCCAGTACCTACTTCTCGATTAAGGAGGTAGTATAAAATGTATATATACAAATTTTGCCCTCACTCACACACTGACCGATTCACTCACCAATCAACGTTAAGTCTAGGAACTTCAACTTTGGGTGACATGCATCCCTTACCACGTAGGCGTACACTAAGGGAGGATTTTTTCAAGCTCAGCCCCTAAGAGGTAAAATTAAGGGTCGAACAAATAGGTTTTTTCGTAAACCTGGGCAGTAGGAGATCTGAAAAGGGAATTAAAAATTTTTATTTTAGCACTATGACCAAAAGGCCTTTCATATTTCAACATTTCAAAGTTCCGGCGATGGGAATACTGAGAAAACATAACAAACAAGTGAAAGGATCACATGCTGAGATGTAAAAGCAGTATTATTTGGTTGGAGTTTTTCTAAAGGCCGTGTCTTCTACCACACGAAAATTACAACCTCAATCTGTCTAAAGATGGAAATCAAAAGGAAAATAAAAATCTATGGTAACCTAAGATTCTCTCAATGGATTGTAGAGTAACGTAGCTTGGATCCTAGGTTACCATAGATTTTAATTTTCCATTTTATTTCCATATTTTTGGATAGATTGAGGTTATGATTCCCCAATTTTGCGCGGTATACGACACGGCGTTTTCTTAAATGACTCTTTAACTACTATGTTACCATGTACAATATTCTGGCTTTATAAATGGTCAGAATAGAAAACACTTTTAGGAACTTTGAAATGAATCCAAATTCTTTGCAAAAAGACGAATAATTTTTTGTAACCAGCTAATCAGATAGATTTCCTATATTGACCTACTTCTTGATTAAGGTAGTAGTATAAAATGAATTTATACAAATTTTACTAATTAGTAGAATGTTTTTAATTGATCTGTGAATATTAGTAAAAGGCTTTGTCCTCATCCACTCACACACTGACTGATTCACTCACAAATCAACGACCATATCAGAACGTTAGGTCTAGGAACTTCAACTTTGGGTAATATGGACCTTACCATGTAGGCGCACACTAAGGGAGGATTTTTTTAACTCAACCCCTAAGAGTGAAAATTAAGGCTTGAAAAAATAGGCTTTTTCCTAAATAAATAATAATAATAAATAAATAAAATACTTTTCTTTTTTGGGTTTTTAATGGTGTACTTTTAAATTATACAATCTAAACGTTTCGATAATACTTACAGTTATCTTCGTCAGTAGTAATATCTATTAAAATTGTTAAAGATGTAAAAAATTTTGCCAAAATTCAAAAATTAACACATAAACAACAGCCTGCTATTAATATTGCAGCTTGAGAAACGTGTAAAGCCAACTATAGAATTAAATTTTAGTAAAGAATAACTAATAACATTACATATTGTTAAACTGTCTTAAAGATGACAAATCAGAACACCCTCTAACGGCGAAGGCTATTTTATTATTTTATTTCATGTCATGTTTATATTTGCGAATGCTTCTATCATTTTGAAATTGAAGTTTTTCACAACTTTACACTTACATCATAACTTGATTAAATTTTGTAAAATGTGTTTTTTGTCTAACATTTTTCATTGCTAGCCTTCACCGTTAGAGGATGTTCTGATTTTAATAGATATTACTACTGATGAATATAACTGTAAGTGTTATCGAAACGTTTAGATTGTATAATTTATAGTACACCGTTAAAAAATCCAAAAAAGATAAGTATTTTATTATGTGTGATAATGGTGAAAGTTTACATTTTCATAATAATAAATAAAAATGATCAACTCTCATTAATAATCGAACATACCCATGTTTCCCCGTTATTAAAATTTTCCCTCAGGGGGATGAAATTTGGTCCCAAAGAGGGATTAATTGTTTAAACAAATTGAATATATCTTAAAAGCCGTTAAGCCCAAAAACATGGAGAGTTGATATTTAGTTGTTCCTTAAGAAACGTATAAATACGTATTTTGACTTTTCTCCGAAATTATCCTCTAACGGGTAGAAACGGAAGACAGCAAATTAAGTCTCCTGAACAAAGTATACCGTGTGGAGTATCACGAGGGTGGAAAATAGTTGACAAAGAAACAAGTAATTATGAAATTAATCAACCCTCAAGGGCAGTTTAAGAGGTCGGAAGTTCAAAGTATTGTAAAATACGCTGGGTTTCAAACTAAGCTGCGTTTTACAACCAAAATGAAGATCTTTATAGAATTTACGAATTCAGTTCAGGCAAATGCTAAGGGGGAGGGAAATGAGAAGCGTCTATTTTTTGTGCTCTACAAATGAACTTTATGCATTGCGTATGATCATAGGTTACCGTAGATTTAATTTCTATCTTTATACTCTTTATTTAGGTCGGGTCGGTTTCATTTGTAAAGCACAGGAAATAGAGGCTAGTGGAGAAAATGGGGTAAAATTCAAATTAAACATGATTTCGGGAGTATGTTTAGAAGGCTTATGAATATCAATATCAAAGGCTGGGTAATAGGGGTTGAAATTCATCCCGTTGCGAAGTACGGGTATTTTTCTAGTCATCAAACAATTCTAAAAAGCTGCTTTTGTGGTGAAATGATTAGAGATCTCTTACTGAAGATGGAATTTGTTTAATACGGCAAAATTCTAGTAATGGGTAGTGCTAATAACCATTAGTAGTTGGTGTACATATACGCACGCAGCGCACGTCACGCACGACACGCACCGCACGCACGCACGCACGCACGCACAGCAACGAGCAGCATGCAGATTCGCAAAACCAAAACAAGGACTACACTTGCAAATCACGTTACACACACCAACGCACCAAACACGACCAAAAACCCACACTAAGCAACAAGCAACACAGGCGCTACGCAACTGCACGCAACGCACGAAACGCGACTGCACGCAACGATGCAAACCTTTACACCTATACACCACACATGTATGTTATACCAACAATATTGAGGAATGAGTTAAAATCAGGAAATAACGCAAGTAGTGTTTTCATCGGAAATATCTTTCATTGTTTAAATGAACAAATTTATTCAAGCTTCAAGTTTGTAAAAATAGTTATAACAATATCAATATTTAATATTTAAAAATTCATATCGCTTATACTAGTAGCTTTAGAAGAAGCATGTTAGTTGCATTCAGAAGAGTCGCTGGTTGCCTAGAAAATATAAAAAAACAAAAAAAATGCTTGGAGAGAATTTTGAGTAAATCAATTTCGAATAATTGCTTAAGCTTGATCTCTTAAATGTAGGAAAATTTATACCTTTATTATACGTCTTTGTTATGAACGAATTAGTTCAAAAGTAAATATGTAATTAAAAATTATTATTAATGTTATTAAACACATAAATAAAAAGTTTAGCTCGAGTAGGATTTGAACTTACGACCTGTAATTTGCTAGAGTACCACGCTAACCAACTGCGCTATCGAAGTACAAGCCCCAATCGATCTAAATCTTGTCTTTATGTATGTAGAACTGATGTAAATTCTTAATTTAATGAGATAACAATCAAATTACTTACATTAATGGAATGTCAGCCTGCAATATCGCAAGGATTCACACATACCAAAGCAACTTGACTAATAAGTTCAAAAATAACTATGTAATTACAAATTATTATTAATGTTATTAAATATATAAATAAAAAGTTTACCTGGAGTAGGATATGAACCTACGACCTGTACTTTTCTAAAGTACCTCGCTAGCCAACTGCGCTATCGAAGTACAAGCCCCAATCGATGTAAATTTGTCTTTATGGTGTAAATTCTAAAATTTAATGAGATAACGATAAATTACTTATATTAATGGGACGTGAGGCTGCAATATCGCAAGGATTCCCACATACCAAAGCAACCTGACTAATATTAAATTATTATAAGTTTTTGTTATGAACGAATAAGTTCAAAAGTAAATATGTAATTAAAAATTATTATTAATTTTATTAAATACAAAATAAAGTTTATCTCGAGTAGGATTATATACGATGATTAAAGCCTAATCGATGTAAATCTTGTCTTGATGTATGTAGAACTGATGTGAATTCTCAATTTAATGAGATAACAATCAAATTACTTAGATTAATGGAATGTCAGGCTTGCAATATCGCAATGATTCACACATACCAAAGCAACTTGGCTAATATTAAATTGTTATAAGTTTTTGTTATGAACGAATAAGTTCAAAAGTAAATATGTAATTTAAATTTACATAAGTTCTACATACATAAAGACAAAATTTACATCGATTGGGGCTTGTACTTCGATAGCGTAGTTCGTTAGCGCGTTACTCTAGCAAAGTGAAGGTCGTAGGTTCAAATCCTAATCGAGGTAAACTTTTTATTTATGTATTTAATAAAATGAATAATAATTTTTAATTAAATTTATATCATCCTTAATTAAGTAAAGAAATCTCTTTAAAAAACCTTTATTTAACTACGCATATTATTTAATTCTTTTATATCTTGAACGGTATCAAATATATATTTCTACAAAAAATGTATATATAACTTAACTGCCATATTCAATTTTGAAAGTTTTAAAAATTGAATTTCATGCGAGTTATTGATGACTGAATTAAATCTTCTATGTTAAAATTTGAAAAATAACATTATTTTCACTGAAGTACCTATTGCGTTTAAAAGCTTGTTTTGTCCACATAATTGTCTCGTAGGCCTTCATTCAAATTATCATCAAAATCGTCCGTATAGTTTTAACTATAATACAATTTTCAAAAAAATCAAAAAAATCCATAAATAAAAAATTAAAAAATTTAACAATAAAAAATATAATAATATATAAAAAAAAAAAAAATTTAATATAAATATATAACTAATTAAAAAAAAAACATACAAAAATAATAAATAATATAAAAATAAATATATATATATATATAAAATAAATATATAATTAAAAAATTATAAAAAAATATATATTAAAAATTATATATATATATAATATATAATATATATAATTTATACATATTTTAATAAATATATAAAATTTATTAATATATAATAATAATTTAAATATATATAAATTAAAATTTATATATATATTATATATAAATATATTAAAAAAATATTAAAATTTTAAAAATTATATTTATATATATAAATATAAATTATATATTACAAATATATTAATTATTAATAAATATTAAATTAAAAATTATATATAATAACGGCGAAGGCTATTTTATTATTTTATTTCATGTCATGTTTATATTTGCGAATGCTTCATTTTTGAAATTGAAGTTTTTCACAACTTTACACTTACATCATAACTTGATTAAATTTTGTAAAATGTGTTTTTTGTCTAACATTTTTCATTGCTAGCCTTCACCGTTAGAGGATGTTCTGATTTTAATAGATATTACTACTGATGAATATAACTGTAAGTGTTATCGAAACGTTTAGATTGTATAATTTATAGTACACCGTTAAAAAATCCAAAAAAGATAAGTATTTTATTATGTGTGATAATGGTGAAAGTTTACATTTTCATAATAATAAATAAAAATGATCAACTCTCATTAATAATCGAACATACCCATGTTTCCCCGTTATTAAAATTTTCCCTCAGGGGGATGAAATTTGGTCCCAAAGAGGGATTAATTGTTTAAACAAATTGAATATATCTTAAAAGCCGTTAAGCCCAAAAACATGGAGAGTTGATATTTAGTTGTTCCTTAAGAAACGTATAAATACGTATTTTGACTTTTCTCCGAAATTATCCTCTAACGGGTAGAAACGGAAGACAGCAAATTAAGTCTCCTGAACAAAGTATACCGTGTGGAGTATCACGAGGGTGGAAAATAGTTGACAAAGAAACAAGTAATTATGAAATTAATCAACCCTCAAGGGCAGTTTAAGGGGTCGGAAGTTCAAAGTATTGTAAAATACGCTGGGTTTCAAACTAAGCTGCGTTTTACAACCAAAATGAAGATCTTTATAGAATTTACGAATTCAGTTCAGGCAAATGCTAAGGGGGAGGGAAATGAGAAGCGTCTATTTTTTGTGCTCTACAAATGAACTTTATGCATTGCGTATGATCATAGGTTACCGTAGATTTAATTTCTATCTTTATACTCTTTATTTAGGTCGGGTCGGTTTCATTTGTAAAGCACAGGAAATAGAGGCTAGTGGAGAAAATGGGGTAAAATTCAAATTAAACATGATTTCGGGAGTATGTTTAGAAGGCTTATGAATATCAATATCAAAGGCTGGGTAATAGGGGTTGAAATTCATCCCGTTGCGAAGTACGGGTATTTTCTAGTCATCAAACAATTCTAAAAGCTGCTTTTGTGGTGAAATGATTAGAGATCTCTTACTGAAGATGGAATTTGTTTAATACGGCAAAATTCTAGTAATGGGTAGTGCTAATAACCATTAGTAGTTGGTGTACATATACGCACGCACGCACGCACGCACGCACGCACGCACGCACGCACGCACGCACGCACGCACGCACGCACGCACGCACGCACGCACGCACGCACGCACGCACGCACGCACGCACGCACGCACGCACGCACGCACGCACGCACGCACGCACGCACGCACGCACGCACGCACGCACGCACGCAGCAACGCAACGCACAGCAAGCAAGCAAACGCAAGCAAGCAAGCACGCACGCACGCACGCACGCACGCACGCACGCACGCACGCACGCACGCACACGCACCACACACACACACACACACACACACACATTTTGAAAAAAAATTTTTCGGGTTCAGGAGTCGTAAAACATCAAAATAATGCAACTTATTTTTTTCGAATGCAATACTTTCTTGTTTAGTAAGAAACTAAAAATTCAGCGCTTATCAATTTATTAAAGTTATTTACATATTTTATTTATGGAACGTTCGAACTGTATTCAAAACAGAAAAAACAAGTCGATACCAAATTGATTTACAAAAGGCACCTTTTGTAGGTATTTTTATACATTTATTTATGAGATTATCACTGTATAACCTTGGATTATAGAGATTTTTAATACAATTGAAAATACCATTAACACAAATACCTACCGATTATAATCATTACTGGTTTTGATTTGATATGAGAACATTTTCAAGATAAAAAGGACTAGAAAAGTGTCAAAAATATAGTAGTGAATTACGGTCTGCGAAACTCCATTATCTGTATAAAATTTTATATGACAGATGACGCTGTAAAGTACTTTGTCAAAACTACATGAATTGATGTTTTGTATTGATACAAAAAAAAATTGATAAAAAAAATGCACAAAATAAATACAAAATGTAACAATCGAAAGAAACGCATGTGTACACAAACCTGCGCATTACCATTGCGCAAAGGAACAACCAGCTGTTTGTCCCAATCAAGAATGAAACACAACGGAGGTAAAGTGGAAGTCTTTGTTGTCGGACGAGGTGCTTTTATAATGATCGTCTAAGTTATCTGACGAGTTCAAACACAAAGAATACTTTTTTTAAATATCGTTACTTTGTGCATTAAATAGCAAATCTCTGTGTTTCTGAGTGAAATTGTGTTAATATTTTATTTATCGTTACATAAATGGCGTCATAGAACTGATTATCACTGTGATTGTGCAAAGTTGTGAACATTTTTCAAAATTAAAAAATGATGGCTAATCCTAGAACAAGTAGTGCTCTACGTGCTTTAGCCGTTGAATATAAATCATTACAAGAAGAACCAGTTGAGGGATTTTGTGTAAAACTTGTTAATGAAGACAATCTTTTCGAATGGGAAGTTGCAATTTTTGGACCCCCCGACACATTGTACATGGGTGGATATTTTAAGGTTAGTTTTTATTTATAGATAAATTAAAACTCGTAGGTTCAACAAAATAATTTTTCATTTAATGACTAAGGTGATGCTGACGAAACATTTCTATAAATATAAATAGTTTACTAAAAATTGAATCTTAACAGGAAACATTCATATTTCTAAGAGGTTTTAAAAATTTAGTTTTAATTATTTCAAACTCTTGCCAATTTATGACCTACATAACCATTACTTAATTAATAAAACAATTATATTTCACTTTTGAAACTTCCTAAAGTGAAATTAGGTCGCATTTTACTTTTAGATTTTAACTTTCTTAAATCATAAAAGATTTCCTATTTACTTACATTTTGTAGGTGATTGTTAATTTAACAATATTAAACTTTCAATGATCGTTTCAATTTTGTTTGTTTACAATTTTTTACAAAGAAGTTACACATGAAAATTTATTTGGATACAAAGGCCCATTTTCTTTTAAAGTGGAGTCAAATTCATCTACCTAATTCAGAAAAATGTAGTTGGTAACGATGAAGGGAAATAAACTTGGGAGATTAAATCTTTTTTCATAGTAAATGCGTTTTTAATTTGGTTAGGTCCATTTCAAAATGTTTCTAGAGATTATGAATAATACATTTTTTGTTACCTATTAGGGTTTTCTGTTATTTTATTGTCAAATGACTTGTATTGATAGATGTCATTGAAAACCAGTATATATTGGGATTAAATGCGTGGAGTTATTATTAGTTTTCAGTGTCTATGTTATAAACCATTTTCTCGAGACTGAATAGGTACAAATTATAATACAAGGAAACATTCAAGTTTACCTACAACACATAAAATAAAGCTTGCTTAACCTTGTGCAATCAATTTCTCAATGAAGCTGTAGATATTAATGTGTATAGAAGAAAATGTTATTACAGCTATTAAAGTGAAACTAAGAAATATAATAGTATATCATATATAGAGGGACCAAAGTGCAGCATTTAATCCCGCGAGTGGGGTTTGTTGCCTCGAGGGCTAAGCCCGAGGGCAACAACCACTCAAGGGATTTAGGCACTTTGGTCCCGAAGTATATACGGTATTTTTTGCACTTCCAAAGTATTTATTTTTTATGTACAATAATTCCAAATTTGTTCGTGTCAATGTGACAAATTTGTATAAAATTATCTAGAAATCTTGCTATTTGAAAAAAAAGTCGCTTAGCATGGGAATTAGTAAACAGCGGTAGCCATATTTGAAAAAATTTTACAAAAGGGTAATAAATATGTGTACGACGAATTTGATCTAGAAAAACCGCTGAAGAGGCTTTAGAAGACTTACTGCCTTCCAAATCTCGTAAAAGATAAAGAGTATGATATATTTTTAAAGTGGTGCTGTGAAAAGAAAATTACAAATTTTAATGAAGATGCTTTGCTGGTATTTTTTAATGAAAAGGTAAACAAATTTGCTGCTTCTACATTGTGGACCCAGTATTCAATGTTAAAACATAATGTTGATATAAGTAAATTTCACAAATTGACGACGCTTCTGAAAAGAACAAATTTGGTTACAAAGCGAAGAAGTCAAAGGTACTAACTATAGAACAGATTGATACGTTTCTAAAGGAAGCTTCAGATGACACATTTTTAATGACAAAGGTGAGGATGTCCAAAAATCATTGTACCTACTTTTAAAAATGATTTTTTTTGTAGGTAGCACTCATATTTGGTGTGGCAGGGGCTTGTAGAGGACTTGAATAAGTCGAATTGTCAATTAATGATGTGACTGATTTGGGCAACAGACTTCTTGTTAACATTAGAGCTACCAAAAATGGAACAGAGAGGAACTTCGTTGTAAAAGATTCAGATAAAGCTATCATTAGTTATACAAAAATCTGTAAGAAATACATGTCATTGAGAAAAGCCGAAACTCCCCATTCAAAATTTTTTGTTCGTTACGTTAACAAGCAGTGTACAGGGTGTCCTATTTTCGATGTAATTGGGGGGTTTTAGGTATTTCTCAAATAGATAGAGTAAAATCATGGTCGGGACCCTTGGACCGATTTTTGAAACAAATTTAATAATCTAAAGAACATTTCAATATCTCGACTCGTTTGGGAAATATAGGGTGTTTTTCGTTTTATGCCGTTTTCTTTAAAATCCCGTAACTTTTTTGTTTGTGAATATTTAAAATTTTGGTAAAAACATCTTTTGTGCCTTTTTTATGTGCAATTTAGTGGCGTACTCGATTTTTTTCTAACTTAATTTGTTTCCGAGTTACAGATCAAAGTTGCATTATGTAAATGGTAACCGTAGTTGGCTATGACTCCATTAATTAGAGATTTCTTTTTGCTTTCTGAAAATATATAGTTTCATATATTTATCTCGATAAATAAGAAAATTATAAACGATTTTTGAAAAACACCTTGATCAAATCACTTATGCATAGTATAGTTTCATATATTCAAAAGGAAGTATATTACTATGCGCAGAATTTATTTTAAAACTAGATAAAAATGTCCTCCTAGTATTTTATGCCATATTAAAACTTATTGATTTAGAAAAAATAACATTTTTATTTTATAACAGTTTTTCTTATTTTAGGTATTGTTCAAACTGATGTCCATTATGATGTAAACAAACTTCACATCGGCGCGAAATACACTCATTGCCTTAATGAAATTAATAGATGTATGCCTTAAATCTTCAAATGCTGCCCTGGTTGAATTGACCAATTGTTCGTATGTTTCGTGGCGAGTATGATATATTTTATTTTTAAAATCCCCACAAAAGAAATCCAGTATTGAAAGATCTGGAGATCTTGCTGGCCACTGAATAGGTCCGTTATTGCCAATCCATTGATTGTTAAAGTTTCGGTTTAAGTAATCTCGGACTAAAACAGTATTATGACTAGGCCACCATCTTGTTGAAAATAAACATTTACCCTCTGCGCTAATGGAATTTCATCTAGCAATTGTGGAAGACAAATGTTTAATATTTCCATATACTCTCGCCATTAAGGTTGCCGTTAAAGATGTGGTAAACAAATCTACCTCCCAAAATAAAGCATGATACATTAAAACCAAATCTACCTTGATTTTGGCGTGCTAATGTTACAAAATTGTTATTTTTGACCAATATCGATTGTTGTTGCGATTAAAAATTCCTGCACTCGTAATATGACTCTCATCAGACCAAATCATATTGCGCCCAAAATTCTATTTTGTCTAATGTGTTCTAAATACCAATTACAAAAATAATTCGCCATTCTAAGTCACCATCATTAAGGTGCTGAATTACTCTTTTTTGTACGGAGTATAATTATATTTTTTAAGATTTTTGTACTCTTGATTTAGATACGCCAAGTTCTGTTTCTATTTGTCGGCAGGAGGTATTAGGATTTTCTTCAACTCTTGCTAAAACAGTTATTTCGTCGTCTTGTTGGTTCATTTTTGCATAATTTTTGATCCTAGGCTTCTCAAAAGATCCATAAGTTGATAGATGTTCTTTTAATCTGGCGAATATATTCTTGTTGGGATGTCTTCGTTCAGGGAATCTTCAATAAAGTAACATTATTATTTTGCGTTTTTATAAATACTAGCATTATTAAAGTATTAAACGCACAACCTACCTTAAAATATGCCTCTGCAGCTTGGTCTGCATTAAAATTACGCTGATAGTATATGCCAATCATATCTAACTTTGCAAAATTTTCTTACTTCGTATTATTGACAGCCATCACAAAAAAGTTATTAACTTGAATAATTAATTATTTCAGCAAAGTTTTGAAACAATAAATCTAATCACATTTACGTTTCCACCATTTATTTATATGAAACAACTGCGTGAAATGTCAAATAACTAGCAACGAATGCGTGCAGTAAACAAAGGTTCATAGATGACTTGATCAAGAGGTATTTTCCAAAAAATCGTTTATAATTTTCTTATTTACCGAGATAAATATATGAAACTATATATTTTCAGAAAGCTAAAAGAAATCTCTAATTAATGGAGTCATAGCCAACTACGGTTACCATTTAAAAAATGCAACTTTGATCTGTAACTCGGAAACAAATTAAGTTAGAAAAAAATCGAGTACGCCACTAAATTGCACATAAAAAAAGGCACAAAAGATGTTTTTACCAAAATTTTAAATATTCACAAACAAAAAAGTTACGGGATTTTAAAGAAAACGACATAAAACGAAAAACACCCTATATTTCCCAAACGAGTCGAGATATTGAAATGTTCTTTAGATTATTAAATTTGTTTCAAAAATCGGTCCAAGGGTCCCGACCATGATTTTACTCTTATCTATTTGGGAAATACCTAAAACCCTCCAATTACATCGAAAATAGGACACCCTGTACAGTGCAACCTGTAGGTAAGAATATATTTGGAAAATTGCCCCAGAAAGTTGCAACATTTTTAAACCTACCAGATGCGTTGTCATATATACATTGTTGGCGGCGAACCTCTGCATCTCTACTAGCTGATTCAGGTGCGACTGTTGACGTTTTAAAAAGACATGGGGGATGGAAGTCTGCAACTGTTGCAGAAGGGTATGTGTAAAACTCCCTGAATAATAAGAAACTTATCGCTGAACAAATTTTTGGATGTGGAGGTGATCAAAAAACACAGCAGTATCGTTTGGGAAATCAATAGTCCGAAATTTATTAATTGTAATAATATTAATGTTAATGTTTCTAAAAATTAATAAAAATATTAGAAGTTTGACATCTGTCAATGAACTCTTAGTTCAGTCCATATTTAATCCCTAGGAATAAATGACCCACTTTAGTCCCTGTAGACAGAGACTAAAGTATCTATTTTAGTCTCGGAAGTGCAAAAGGTTTATTACGATATAACCTACCTACCTTGCTTGTTGCAGAATATTTGTTATAATTCTGAATTTCACAAATTTGGTGATGCTTAGGGCTATATTTCCACCGAATAATAATTCGGAGTTTCAACAACTATAAAGTCTAACCACGTGGAGATTCACGTAAGGCCGGTGTTATACAGTCCCTTCTCAAAAGGGCTTGCGCGCTGCTTAATCGTTTCTAATTTGTGCAGCCATACTGATAGATTCATGCATACATTAAGTATTTTGTATGTGTGGAATTGAGGAAAAGTGCTAGACCACTGCGGAGGAAGTTACTGTCACAGCATTCGCGTAAATGGTGACTGCATATCGTTATATGCTTATCAGGAAAATCCCCTGAAAAACTTTCACATACCAGACGATGGCAGGACTCGAACCCTTTTTTTTTAATAGTTTATTACCAGACCAGCACATAGTGCTATTACATGGCAAAGTTCGATTAGTTTTTAAGTACTGTATCACTACGTACTACTTATATTAGTTCATGGTATAGTACATGTTTGCCTAAGTGTATTACAGTACATGGCTTATTCAGTTTAACATTGATAATTCCACAAATGGTTATTCACTATCACTATCACTTATTAATAGGTCTATGGGTAACTTACGTTTAAGTCTGGTGTGTATTGATCGTTGACCGGTTAAATTTATGATTAAATTGATCGTAAAATGGTTTAGCTGCTTTCTTTATATATTGTTGTATGGTTGGAGTACTGGTTTCACGGTGCAGTTGGGAATTTCTAATATACCAGTCAGCATTTGTGATGATGCGCAACGCTTTGTTTTGGAGGACTTGCAGTTGATTTTTATTTGTTTTAGAAGTGGCACTCCAAACATTACATCCATAAGTGATGAGAGATCGTGTTACAGACTTATAGAGTAGGACCCCACACTCTATTTTAAGGGTGGATTTTGTCTGTTCATAATTGGATATAGCATTGCCAACCTGGCGTATGCTTAGGTTAACTTTTTATTTATGTGGAGACTCCATGTTAGCTTTCTGTCCAGGTATTTTACGGCTCTGTCCTTTGGCGTTCACATTTGGTTGCATTTATATTTATGCACCATGCATTGTACCACTGTTGTAGATGATCAATGCTTTGCTGGATGTTATTCGCGGCACTACGGATATCATGGTCCTGTATCATGTGTTTATATAGCTAAATCTGCATCTGAGGGAGTGGGTATATCATACATAAATATGTTAAACAGGATAGGACCTAATATTGAGCCTTGTAGGGCGCCTGCTCGTATGTGGCGGATTGTAGAGATGTGTGTGTTCACTCTGAAAAGTTCCTTCTGTTAGAAAGGAAGCAATTATTTGTAGTAGGTAAGGGGGTGTATCTATTCTTATCATTTTGTGTATTAATCCTTTGATACAAACTCTATCAAATGCTTGCGCTACGTCTATGAAGGCAATAAGTGCTTCTTAGTTTCGAAACCTTCTATTTTCTCTATGAGTCTGAGTAATGGATGTGAGGTTGAGTGTGAGGTGTTAAGCCCAACCCATTGCCTCCTGAATGGTACGTGCGTAGATCGTGTTTTGATTAACCTATGAGTTAGGTTTAACATAACAAGTTGCATATTTCGTATACGTGACTTTACTAAAGTTTTCCCAAAACTTATTCCAAGTTACCAGAACTTTATCGCAATATTGTAAAAAAATAATACAGTAAAATTATACTCGGTTACCTATAAAGAAGCGAGGGGATAACTGAAGTAGTATAGCTGAAATTAAACACCGATTAAACTAAATTACTAAAAATTAATCATATACGGTGATTTAATATAAGGTGGTAGCTTTATAATTCTTAGACGTAGAGATGCGATCAAACTACTGAAATTGTGTAATTTTTCTCTTGATTTCAAATCTGCAGCTTTTTTTTAAGTTTTTTTTAGAATTTTTAGATACATTAGTAGTAATATACAGGGTGTTTAAAAAAGATGCGGCAATATTAAAGGGGGTGATTGCCCAGGTCATTTTATACAATAAAGTTCCTGTAAACATAGATCCGCAAACGCTTCGTTACCGATCTACAGCGTGTTGAAGTTTTATTTAAAAAACAGTCAAAATTAGATTTTTCCAAAACGGCTTGAGATATCATAATGAAATTTTACGCGTGTCAATAGCTGTGGGAGACGCATACTTTACAATACAACACGATGTTTCAGTCGTACCATTGGCGCGCGTATTGACACGTCACAGGCTATTTTTCAAGAAAAAAGTAGGATGCCGCTGATTTCTCTAAAATAAAAAATATTTTTTAATTCTTTGTTCAATTGTGATGAAAAAAGCTCTCTTGACTTTTTATCGTACGACATACCGTTTGTGCGTAAAAAAAACGTTTTAGTGCATGTCCATTTATTACAGAAAAAAAGTTTTAAAAATCAAGGGTTTCATTCAAGGGCAAAAACAAATATTTCACCAAACCAAACATTTTACCAACCAAAAATTACAAAAACTGTGTTGAGCTCGGATGCAAGAATCCAATCTTCTCCTCATTGACTGGCGAACTCTCTCAAAAACACCAGGATCTGTTTTAATTGAGTTGCACCCAGCAATGATTCGATTTCTTAAGTCATCTACGTTTTCCAATGGAGTAGCGTACACCAAGGACTTCAAATGGCCGAACAGGAAAAAATCAAGGGGATTTAAGTCCAGGGATCGTGCAGGCCATAAGTGAGGTCCACTCCGGCCAATCCAACGATTTCCGTATGCTTGTGTTAAGAAATCACGAGCTACTTGACTAAAGTGGTGCTGTGTCGCCATCGTGCCATCTTTAATTGCTAATGGTACGTCCTCCAGAAATCCAGGGAGCGTGTTTTCCAAAAAGTTGCGATACACCTCTCCGGTAAGTCTCCCGGGTAGAAATACCGGTCCAATTTCCCAATCCAAACGTTCAAAGAAAACTGACGTTGAAAACGATCTTCAACAATTTCATTTGGATTGTCTTCACACTATACATGGTTATTATGGAAATTCCGTATTGAATTTCTTGAAAAACTCGCTTTATCGGTGAACAGAATCAAGATCAGGAGTTGAGGGATTTGAACCATTTTGTGCAAAAGCCATTGACAATGCAATGCGAGGAGGAAAATCAGCAGAAACGCGTTGTATATGGAATGGATACAACAAATTTTCCTTAAGAATGTGCCAAATAGTCCCATTACTTACATCCAAAGCGTCAGCAATTTTTTGAGTAGAAGTACCTCAATCATGTCCAGCACATCCTCTTCCAGCTCTACCGTTCTTACTGTCCTTGGCCTTCCTGCTCCTCCATTTCGTCTTTGTGCCTGTTTCATAAAGACGCCGATGAATACATTCGAAAGTTTTTCTATCAGGAGCAATACGGCCCGGAAATCTTTCAGTATACAACCGCCTAGCTTCTAATGTATTCCCATCAGCATGTCGGTCATCTCGGCATTCGTATAGCGATTCATGATAAGGAACTTCAACAAATTCGACACATACAAAATTATTAATCACGAGACTCATTCAATATGTCAGTGAATAATACAGGAATGTTTAAAAATATTTTTGTACGCAAGATGAAATTTTTTACTCAAAAGCGGTACGTCGTACGATAAAAAATCAAGAGAGGTTTTTTCTTCACAATTGAACAAAGAATCAAAAAATATTTTTTATTTTTAGAGAAATCAGCGGTATCCTATTTTTTTCTGTGACGTGCCAATACGCGCGTCAATGGTACGACCGAAACATCGTGTTGTATTGCAAAGTATGCGTCTCCCACAGCTATTGACCCGCGTAAAATTTCATTATGATTACTCAAGCCGTTTTGAAAAAATCTAATTTTGACTGTTTTTTTAAATTAAACTTCAACACGCTGTAGATCGGTAACGAAGCGTTTGCGGACCTATGTTTATAGGAACTTTATTGTATAAAATGACCTGGGCAATCACTCCCTTTAATATTGCCGCATCTTTTTTAAACACCCTGTATAGTTACAATACATATTACTATATAATATACATTAAAATAAGCAACCAGAAACGCTAAGGAGCATCGCTTTTTCGAGATAATCTCATATTTTTTAATGGAATATGCTATATATTATTGTATACAGGGTGATCTACTAGTACATCAACAAACTTTGTCAGATGAAAGATGACGTGATTCTATGAAAAAAAAATGTCATATAAACATGTGCGATTTCGCTTAGTTAAAAAGTCAAAAGGCCTTGAAGTTTTCCGTATACGTTAAAATAATCCGCAAAATCGAGTCAACACAGATTCAATAAACAATGAAACAAAATCATGCTGTCTAACTAATTTAAAATACTTGTTATAGTTATACCTGTTAATGTTGTAACCACTATCCAACATGTCGTCCACCCGCTTGCATGCATGCCTCACAACTACAGACCAAACGGTTTCTCACTTGAATGAATATATTTGGTTGGTTTCAGATTCCAGCAGCAGCATTTTGTATCCGTTCTAACAACTGGTGTTAATTTCTTCTTGGTATACCAGTTGCTTCATATGTCCCCAGAAATAAGAATTGAAAGATTTCAGGTCCGGGGATCCTGGTGGCCATGCAACTACGCCGCTATTTGGTATCCATCTGTTTCTAAAATGTTGGTTAACCATTCGATGAGGTGGAGCACCATCGTGTTGCTACCAAATATTTTGCACTATGTTGAGTGGTACATCCTCAACCAAGTCAAAGTGTATTTTCAAAAAAATCTCTGTAACTATCCGCGTTCAAGCGGTCATTAGGTGCTTCTAATGAATGCTAGTAAATTATCTTGGAAAATTCCTCCTCAAGTGTTGATGCTAAAACGTTAAAACTTTCTTGGTGGAACCGCATGTGAATTGTGTGATGTCCAGATATGTTCATTGTGGTACCATCCCTGGTAAAACAAGCTTCATAGGAACACAAACTATGTGCTAGTCGTTGCGGAGCATCTGCTGGCTGTGATTCTTAAACACTTTGCCGATGATAAGGACGAAGTAACTCGCGATTTAATAACCGCTACATATAAGTTCATTGCAACTCGTCGCGTGCTTTTCGAAGGGTTATCAATAATGGCATGAATTACCGCTTCTTCATACTCTACATTAACTGGATGTGGTCGAATGGTTCGTGCTGGAGCGGGGATTCGCGTAGCTTTCGGAAGGATACAGCGAAAACAGCGTGACTTGGTATATTTGTCGATTTGGAAATCTCTCCCGATATTTTGCGTTACTAGTCGAACTTTTCCATTACAAAAACCATATTCAAAAATTACATCAGCGTACTCGTCTGCTATAAGCATGCATTTTAAACTTTCTTTCTGCAAAAAATGTAACAATAAAAACTGACAGTGACGCTGTATGTTGCTGAATGTCATAGCTTTTGTTTTATAGTTTATTAAATTTGCTGAAAACTTCAACGCCTTTTAACTTTTTAACTCAGCGAAATCGTATGTATGTTTATAAATCATTTTTTTCATAGAATCACGTCACCTTTCATCTGACACAGTTTGTCGATGAGCTTGTAAATCACCCTGTATTTTTAATTTCTCTACAAAAGACTTTAAGAGCACTACAGTCGAAAACTTTGAAACGATCCATATATTTGAATATTTTTACTTTGGTCTAGTTGTTCATGAATAAATTATTTACCTACAACCATTATTTTAGTAATAGGTTCTTTTATTGTCATATTAAATAAAAAAGCAATAACAAGTTAAACTATAAAATATCCATCCAACATGATGCGAATTTTCAATAATATGCAAATAATTTTTTGATAGGTTTTCAAAAATGTTTTTTGACAAATTTTCGATGTTTATAAAGCTAGCTCATTTATTAAAAAAAGTGAAATAATTAAATAGTATCTCAGTAGGTACTAATTAAAAACTAATTTGTACCCAAAACATAAAATTTGTACCCTTCACTGTTTAGACGCAATAAATGATGTATTTTGGGAAACCCACGATATATTTTTTTCGTATCTCAAAATGTGAATTATTTAATAATACAGTGTGGGGCACCACATTCACGTCGGTATAATAGAAAAAAGCAAGAGTAGACTGTCAATGTGCATAATTTAAAATTATTTTGGAAAGTACAGGGTGTTTCAGAAGTAAGAACCACACCAAAGTTTGTTTTTTTATGGAACATAATGTATATTTTGTCAGTTTTGGTTTTTAAAGCATGTGAAAAGCTATTTATTATAAGGATGTAATATGCCTAAATGCTTCCGTTTTTGAGATTATTTAGACGATTATAACACGATGAATATGCAGGGTATAATAGACAAATTGTAAACATCCTGTACATTGTTTGAAATTAAATCTTGGTACTGAGTTTAAAGCCAAATAAACAAACCTTATGTACTTGTTCCATTAAATGTATACAGAGGTGTCAAAAATTATTGGTGTATTCTTAAGGTCTATTTTTTAAATGAAGCGCCCTGTATTTTTTATCTACATCTAATATAAATCGACGCTGATTTAGTTGCTCTTTGAAACTGTATTAGGCTTTCCTTTTTTTTTAAGTTTTTTGTAAAATTTTTTAATTTTTAATATCATAGAGATTTTAAAACAATAGTAACGTAGTTAACACCTAATATTTAACAATTATAATTAATTTAAAAACGCAACACAACTTTATCTTCAGTAGCTACTATTGTAAGAGATGTTCAAAGTGTCTACTATTGTTTTCAATGCACAATCGTACACGTACACGCTTCACATTATCCATCATGTTTGTTGAGACAGCTCTTATACGGTCTTTCATGTCGTCTGGTGTTGTTGGAGGTATATCATACACAAGGTTTTTAATATATCCCCATAAAAAGAAATCGGAGAATGTAAGATCAAGAGATCTTACTGGGAATTTATCACTCCACCCTATCCATTTGTTGAGAAAAATCTCATCTAGGGTATTTTGAAAGTGAGCGGGTGCACCGTCCACTTGAAACCACACCCACTGAATGACGTTTGCAGTCACATTTTCATTTAAATCTGTAAAATACATTTTTGGGACAGATAACCCTCAAGAAAGTAGGGACCTATAACACGGGTGTCCAGAATCCCACCCCACACGTTGATAGACCATTTGTGGTTTGGTGGTCTAGGGTTCTAAATAAATAGGGGTTATTGTCACTATAATAGTGGTAATTATATGGAACGTAGAGAATCAAATTAAATCCACTTGATCTAAAACCCACAAGCAAAACTCAGTTCGTGAAACATAGTCTTTTCGTAGAGTTCCTGATGCAATTGAATGTGATAATCATGAAAATTGTACTTTTTAATGATTCTACGTATACTCCGTCGACTTCTGCCAGCATCTTAAAGTATTTTATGCTGGCTTTGTATGTGGATCTTCCATGCGAGAGCCAATCACGTTAAAGTAATTTTTTTTTGTATTTACAAGGATAGGTTTGTGCCTAACGGTTTTTCATAAACCACACAACCCGTTCTGCGAAAAAGTGCAAGGAATTTTTCAAGAGAACGTTAACCAAGATGATCCCTATTGGGATATCGTTCAGCATACACCCTTGAGACCAATTTTCGTCACAAAATCGAATTACCAAAGAGCACGTCCATTCGTTTCGCCAGCGGATATTTTCTCATTTCTTGATAAATTAAAACTATTAAACTATTATTGTAACAATATCCTGATATGAACGGTATGGCTATGTCACTTGTCAAGCTTATGTGACATTTTAAATTTCTGATAATTTTTGTTATAGTCTAAGTCGGTGCACAGCTCACTGGTTTCTTGACATCTAGTTTCGCAAATAGTTACATTAAAAGCCCTTTTCAAAATAAGGCTTTAAAAAATCGTTTTTTATTCGAATTCTAATACACTTTGAAAGAGCATCTAAATCTGCGTCGATTTAAAGGATACAGAGTGTGTCATTTAATATTAAGAATTCACCAGTAATTTTTGACTCCTCTATGTACATTTAATGGAACATGTACATATTTTAGTAAAGTTTCTTTGCCTTAAAACTGAGCACCAAGGTTTAATTTGAAACAGTAATATAGGCCATGATGTTTACAATTTTTCTATTATACTCTGCATATTCATTATCTTTAAATTATCTCAAAAACTAAAGCATTAAGTCATATTACATTCTTATAGTAAATGGCTTTTTTATGTCCTAGAATTGTCCAAATATACGGTGTCCCATAAGAAAAAATCACGCTTTAGTGTGGTTTTTACTTCTGAAACACCCTGTACATTTGAAAATAATTTTAAATTATGCACATTGATACCCTACATATGCCTGTAAAAAATTTCTTTTTGTGTCCTTGCGTTTTCCTATAATCAACCAACGCGGATGTATAATAAATGACGACCTCATGAACACATTAGATTAAAAACCCCTTTACCCCTTTACATTATCGTGAAGCACTAACTACGGATTAATTAGTAGTGCACTTTTTTTTTCTACACGATTCAAAGCAGTTTAAATTGAGGATTCTAATTTTCGTGGTGAAATACTATGGTGATTCCTAATATTAACAGTGAAATGTTATAAAATGTACAAAATAATACATGAATCTTTCAGAATCTGTTAAACTTTCCACAAATTATTTGTTATTATTAAAATTATTATCCTCATTAATTTATAAATTTAGCTATCCAATTCGTTTATACTGTCTTCTTATATAAATAGTGAATTAACTAAGGATTGTGAACATTCGTAGTGCATTTGACGAAATCGATACACGGTATTGAATAAGCAAATGTAGTAGCAAGGGTAAACCCATAAACGCGAAATCAGTTTGTTTTATATGCATATGAATTTAATTCTCATTTGACTAATACTTCATAACCTCCATTTACTGGATATAAGGTATCTGCATCACGTGACCATACATCCCGCTTGGAGTACAAACAAAACCTTTACATAACCTTAACCCTTAAAACATTGTTTGGTTTAAAAGCATCACTGCACTATAAAATTTCTTATAGGTATTACACCTCAAGGAGTAATTTGTGATTTTTTAGATAATTTGCTCCCTGGAGACTTAGTTTTAGCAGATCGAGGTTTTTTAAAACAATTCAGTTGAATTATGTTATGCTAAACTCCTTTAAAAGAAGTGAAAAACAAATTTCTGCAAAAGAAGTGAAAGATACTCGTACACTGGCACATGTAAGAATTCATGTGGAACGAGTGATTGGTATTTGGAGGCAAAAGTATGTAATTTTAAGGGACACATACCACTTCAAATGGTCAAAAAAAGTGTGATCATGATTTTTCTTTTATAGACAAACTTGTACTACTTAGCTTGTTGTGGTTTAATTAATTTGGGCCCACCGATAATATCATTGGAGGTACCTGTTTACGAGTGTTATTTTACCTTATAGTTTTTTATGTTATATAGAAAAATAAAATGTTTCCAACAATTCCAACTGTAATTCTAGCATGGGTTTAGCACTAGATTAAATTGCACCAACATTCACTTAAAGGTATGATTTTCACATGTCTATTTCAGTTTGAATATTTTTATGTATTTGTTAAATGCGTTACAACTTATTTTATTAATTTAGTCTATATTATACTTAAACGAATTTTTAATTTACATTCAAAACCAAGGTCATCCAATGGGAAGTCCTCTATTTTTTGCTAATATATTTCTTAGTTTGAAAGAATTATGTTTAAACCTTCCTAATCAATAAATATATTAGTATAGGTATATATCAGGGGTGGCCAAACTTTTCACCTGTGAGGTCTACTTGTGTTCAAAAATATTTCTTGTGGTCGACTGCAAGGTAGAGTTTAGAAGAGACAAATAAAACATTTTTGTGATAAATTTGTAAGTATTTATTAATTAAATATTACATACAAAATTCGCATCTTTCATTGCGCTTTACGTTTTTGGCTGGATGTTTGGCACTGCATATTCTCCACAAGTTTATCATATTGGGGAGTGTACGAAGTAACTGCGTTGCGCAAACAGGAAGTTAAGTGAGTGTCTGTTAAGCGGGAACGATTTTTGGTTTTTATTGCATTCATAGTTGAAAATGTTGATTCACAAAGATAGCTAGAACCGAAAAACTAAGTCAAATATAAAGGCTGCCTTTCTTAGGCATGGAAACTATTCTTTGAAAATCAGTTTCCAAAAATCTGTACTACCAAATTCTCTAACTTTCAAAAATATGTCGCTTCTCATTTTAATTATTTCTTCATCGACCACAACAGATTCAGTTAAGTTGCCGATTTTAACGGTCAAGCTGTCAATGTCAATATTTTCATTCCGCAACCTTCTTTCGAACTCCAGGTGCAAATTCTCCAGCTGTTCAGCGAAAGTTTTAAAACCCAATTTGAATTGTGCGTACATTCTTCTTCCATGTTTTTATAACTTTTTAGTTCGCCTCGTTTTAATTGAGATGCATGCACTTGAATTTGACTTTTAAAAGTTTTAATCAAAGACGTCATGTTAATGACGGTTCTGTCTTTCCCTTGAAGATTCAAGTTCAATTCATTGAGTTTTTCTGTTATGTCACAAGGGAAGGCCAGCTTCATAAGCCATTCTTCATCTTCAAGCTCAGGTACATTTTCTTCTTTCGATTGTATAAATGTCTTGATTTCTGGCAGTAATTGGCGAAATCTCTTCAAAAAGACACCACGGCTAAGCCACCTAACACCTGTATGTAGCAAAAGATCTGAGTGTTCGTCGGCTTCAGTCTCTTCAAGAAGAGCTCGAAATTGACGCCTTTGCAAACTCGAATAGAATTAACTAGTTTAAAAGCAATTTTCATAATAATATCTGATTCGAGAACAAAACTTGCTGGTGTATGATGCAGTGATAGTTGGTGAAATTTGGAATGTTGTCATGATTTTTGCACAATGAAATAAAATCAACTCTTTGTCCCAGCATAGCAGGTCGTGATAGCAACTAGTTTGTGAATCGGAAATTCAGTTTTTTCTACAAAACTCTTAAAAGATCTGGAGATATCTTCACCTCTGGTTTGCCCCTTCAATGGCATCATCGTCAATAACTCTTCTTTTGTCGACAAGTCTTCAAAAACTAGACGCACGAAAACGCATAATTCAGCAATGTCGGTTACATCGGTGGATTAATCAAACTGTAGTGACAAGAAGCAACATTTTTGCAAGTCTTCATTAAGTAATTGTTCCAAATTTTTACTTAAGGCTTCACTGCGTTGCATTACTGTGTTTCGTGACAGCGAAATGTCATTTATTGCTGAAATAATTTCTTTTTTATTTTTAAAGTCATTCTCAAGCTCTCTGCATGGTTTCCTTGATCATTTCTCCATCTTCGAAAGGTTTATTTAGTTTTATCAATATTTCGGTAAAAGCAAATGACGCCAGTGTTGCAGCTTTTGAGTTAGTGTCTGGTTTCGTAAAAAAAGATTGTTGTGCACTTAAGCTGCTTTTTAATTCACGTACTTTTATCTTTCGGTTTTCACTACCAAATGGAAAATCGGTGGCGTATTTGGAATGTGTAGTTTTAAAATGCCTTTCAACGTTTGCTCTTTTCGGTAATGCTATACTTGAGTTGCAAATTAGGCACACACATTTGTCCTTGACCCCAACGGAAAAAAAATCCTCTTCCCACTTACTGTGATAATGGTAAGTCTTACTTTTTTTTGTACTCGAACTAGATGGTCCACTCATTCTGATATAGATATAATAAATAAAAAACGGAAAGTCACAAGGTCCCTACGTTATTGTTTTATTATCGCCACGCAACAAATTAATTGTAATCCGTTCATACTCAAGTCGAAACTAGTACTGGCTAGCTACCAAACAAATCCGCGAGAACACGGTGCGAAATGAAAACAAAAGAGGCAGCGAATAGCGAGGCGAGCCGCGTTTACACGACTGACTCACACACGCACGTAACGATACTACCATTGCGTTACGACCGAAGCGTGTGACTACCTATCTACAGTCAGTCCTTGGCGGGAATATATTTTAAAATAAGTAATGTTATTTTTTCATATTTTTCTATTCAGTTTATTTAACTCTCGCGAGCTACCTAAATCACCTTCGCGGTCGACCGGTAGACCGCGGTCGACCTCTTGGCCATTCCTGGTATATATGTTGATGACTACAGCTCGGGAAATATGCAAAATGCATATAAAGTGCATATAAGCATATTTTGACAAAATTTTATAAATGCATATGCATTTATTAAAAGTGCATATTTTGAGAGATTTTCGGAATGAAATCGCAAAAAATATTTTAATTGTACTTATTTCTTTGTGAGCAGGTAAAGTACATCCTGCTAAGCGATAAGCCGGATGCCGCCGTAAAAGTAATATTATGGGTTGTTGGCGGAGGCTTAATAAAGGAATTTTCGTAATTTGTGTTATTAAAATCGTCCTTGATTTTTATGAAGGGAAATCTAATTGATCTCAGCCAATAAAATCATTTGCTTCCAGTCCCATTTAAATTTAAGGTTCGAAGAAAAAACTTGCATTTGCTTTATTTAGTTTTATTCCAATTTTCTTCACTGAAGTGTTTATCAGAAGTATGTGAAAATGCCAAAACAAAGTACCAATAAATCTGTTCTTCTCAAGAAGTGGATTAATAATAAAACCGATTTTAAAATCATTGATAACAACCATATTTTTTGCACATTTTGCAACAGAAAGGTAACTCTTATTATGTCTAATTGTTTTACTTTTAAAAAATATATTTTAAATTCCCTTATTTTCAACAAAAAATTCTAGTTAATAAAAAGTGAAATTAAAATTTTTATAATAAAAACTTACAATCCAAACCTTTTAAAGTTCTCAACTTCAACTTCGTTGTTTTATTATGTATACTAAAATGCATAAAATCATATTTTAATGCATATTTTGACTGTTTTTGGTGCATATTTGCATGCATATTTTAGGGGTTTTTCGGTGCATACTTCCCAAGCTTTATTGATGACGTTATTTCTTGTTTTACTAGTACACAGAAGAATCAACTGATTTTTTATAGATTATATACAAACTTATTAACACACACACATTTTCAATATTTGGTAAACTTGCACCCTCTGACTCAATAAGTCAATGATACACTGAGCATTTACTATTCCTATGAATAAATTTAACTTTAATAAAGAAATTTTAAAATTACATGTAATAATAATGCACTTATTAATAGAAAATAAAATTTCAAAAATATAACTTATTCTGGAAACATTTCTAAACAAATTTCAAAAAATAACACAGCACAAAAAGATAGTAAAATAAAAAGTTTAGTTAAATTCATAATTAATATTTTCATGTTGGCATAGTAGGATAATCTTCTACTTTATCACTACAATCACTTAATTAAATAAGGATCAATCTTTGCAACACTTATTTTATTTAAATAACGATTGGAATGTTCACTATCTAATGTCTTATAATAATCGCTGTACTTACCCATCATCTATATCTATATCCTCGTAAATTTTCAAAGTATTGATGAACAATGTTCTGAAGGGTTCCAATAATTCCCAAGGTAGATTTGGATAGTACTCTGAAAGTTATAAAAGAAATTCTAATGACTGAAACCAATCCGATCAATAATCAATGTGTTACACAAGAAAAAATTTGGAATAATTTTTTTTTTCATAGTTTTGAGCTGTTTCAGTGTAAATAATTTTTCAATTACTAAATATATATTTTATGAAAATACAAACTGGAAATTAAAAGAAATAATTATTTGAATGGCATTTTTATTAGGATAATTTGCAACCTCTTTTACTGTAAGTTCATTACGAAAATAGGCAACGTTGTAAAAACAAAAACAGAATCTATGTCAAACCGACGTTTAAAACTTCATGTCAGACAGAAGTTAATGGACTTCTAGATGCTAACTTCAAAAATTAAAAGAAATGAAATAATTTTTTGCGAAACCGGAAGTAGAACCCTAGGATCCAAATATGTCACATTATCTCCTTTAGAAGTTTATTTTATATGTTTTGACAGTTTCAAATACTGAGTACAAATAAATGCATAAGAACTAACTTATTTATTTGAGTTTACAGTAAATGATACAGGCCCACAATTATTGAAATTATTCACAATTTTCAGTTTTTTTTTAAACAATTTTCAGACACTAGGTATGGTTGTCAAGGTACGAATTCCAAAAAACATACGGATTTGACGAAACTATTACTAAATTTATTAATTTTCCGCGTTTTTGTGTCTCCGCATTTGCAAAAAATAATGCTATTTTTCCCTTGATGTTTTGTAGCCCTCGGGCTTCACCCTCGTGCTGCAAATTGCATCTCGGCAAAAATCATGTATTTCTCTCCCTCTATGTATAATATACTATTAATTATAATTTTTTTAGGATAATTGTGTAATCTTTTATGCGTTCATAACCAAATCCGGCAACATTGTAAAAACAAAACCATAATCTAAGTCAGAATGACATTTAAAACTTCATGTGTTTAATTAATTTTTATGAAAACACATAAAAAATTCATTAAAAAATAAAGCCTTACAAAGGTAAGTTGTTAATAGATCATAACTTCGTGGCTGATATACATGTTTGAATGCGTTAGAAAAATACAGCGCCCCTTGCTCAGGTAACCCAAAAGAAAATTCCAGGTGTTTAATGGTCATCTGGACCCGGGAGTATGTAAACACTCGGCAATTGTCGATTTACAATTATAACCAAGTCGTATCCTGTACACTTTCGCCAGGCCCACCTCTACACAAATATAAATATAAACAACAACCAACAATGCTAATTGACCAGAATAGGAGAGTGAGGGAGCCTTATACGTTCTTTTATTTTTCTTCAGCTTAGTGAGCTCGCGTAATGAGATACATTTGGCAGGCAATGTTTGATTTTTAATACGTTACACAGGCTTGTAAAATTATTTGCTGCGAGCTTTCATTTATATAAAAATACCTATTTACACTTGAATATATTTAAACACTTCACCACTTAACACGACGAGTAAAGGTATGCGGTTTAAAACTCGGCGCCGCGGCGATTAATTATAGATTATTTTTTGGAAAAAATTACATTAAAACATGCACTAAAAGAAAAGAACGAATTAGCGTTTTAGTTTTGCTAAAAGATACACGACAAGATATTTATAGACCGAACGGTTTACAAAGACAGTTTCTAATTAAAACAAATAAAAGCAATCCGCCTCATTCAAAATTCCAACAGTAACTGCATTTCTATTTAATTTCAAACTAACTCTCTCTACTTCCGAAAAACCACCCCCGTTTTTCAAAGGTAATAAAAAACAAAAAACTATTAAGCTGGAATAGTTTCATATTAATTATTGAACGATGTCTTAATTTTAAAAATGTGCATTTGCTCGTAACAAGCGCTACATTTAGGTCTCAAGTTTCAATGTACCAAACAAAGACGTCTTTGATTGCAATGTGTACCGACGTAATTAATTATCAAACTAGTGACATTTTTACATCAAGAATGTGCGCATAAGAATTTCGAATGATTCGTTACGCCCCTTAAGTAAATCAGTTTTGAAGCGTACACCTGCTAGTTAAACCCCAACTTGTTTTTCAACCCTTAGTCAAATATTCCCATATTTCTTACATAAAAATACATACAATGTAATATTCCGAAAACATTAGCAAATTACGACGTATTATCAAGATATTAAAAATCCACTAATTATTTATCTTTTCTATAGCGGTCCGCTACCTACAGTTAAACCTTGTAAAAAATGCAAAAATGAGGAAAATGAACATAAAGAAAGAACGCATAACGAAAATAAATTAAATGTAATTTTACACATAACTGAAAACCCAACTTTGTGTTCGACATATCGCCAATATACTACACTTGCATCCAGCTATTGTTTATGAAATATTAAAATCAGAAAAATATCATTGCTTTCAAATATTCATTATAGCAATTTTCTAAAAAATATTTTTTTACGCGAGAATCAACGTTTTTACTACATGTGGAGCGGAATCATCAAAATTTTAGATTTTGGATCAGTATGAATCCACGTTTAACTTTGCAGACATATTCTCAGTACCCATAAAAACTGAATGTTGTATGGGTAGGGATTTTTAGTTTACGAATTATTGAACCTTTTTTTTTATAGATGGTACATTAAATTCCGAAAAATATCTGGATCTGTTACAAAATAGTATTTCTTTGCAAGAAGTAGTGGGAAATAGAAATGAAATAATCTGGTATCAACATGATGGTTGTTCGCACATTATAGCCAAGATGTAAAATACTACCTGAACCAGTTTTTTCCGAATTCATGGACCGGTCGAGGAGGTACAATTAGTTGGCCAGCTACATCTCCCGCTCTAACACCATGTGACTTCTTTTTGTGGTCTTTTTTGAAAGAGAAAGTTTACACGCGTATCTTGAATCCTTAGAAATGTAAATAAGAAGACCGTCATAAAATTACACAGACAACTATGCAAAGTTCGGCAAGAGTTAATGATAGATTGGGTTGTCTAGCAAATAATGGTGATTTGTGTGAACATTTGTTATAATGTTGTTTGTTTTTTAAGTTATAAAAATTTTAATACTATTTGTTAATAAAATGAAAATATTATTTGCAGTAGTTCGGTTTATGAAATGTTTTGTTTTTTGTTTTTTTTTCGTTGTTTTGTATGGTGTATTTTTGTATGTTGATTTGTATAATATAATACAAAAATACACCATAAAAAAACCCAAAAAGATAGGTATTTTAAATAATTATAATAGTTGCAGTTTTTTATTCTAAACAAAAAAAATTGTATTACAGGTCCGGCAGGCAGGTATGGCGTTTTTGAAAAGACTGTAATGCGCAGTGGAGTTAACCGAATGTTTTCACTCATTGGTAGTCCCCATTTTTGTCAGTAGCTATAAGTTGTAGCAATGGAGCCGTGGTTCGTAGGACAATGTTTTTGTTTCCAACATTCATTGAAAAGGATTGTTCGTCGATTCCGGAACCATTTTAGTGTTGATCGTCATGGTCGCGTACTGAAACGGGATACCATTATGAAGTGGGTGAATATTTTTCAAACAGGATCTTTAAGACCAGAATACATTGAAAGGGTGCGCAGCCCTCGTCGATCGGTGGTACGTCACGTGGTGTCGGACCTAAGTGGTGTGATTTTTCGCATCTAACTTTTTGCCGATACTCAAACGGCAATGTACCACTAGTGTATTAAAATAATAAGTTTAATTTTATGTTTCCGCAGGTTTGGTATGACATTCCGTTCTTCTGGGTATTATCCCACGTTTTTCTTCCTCCTCCTCCTCGACGACGTTTCGACCAAATCTCACTGGCCATTCTCAAGTCTTCTTTTCGTTGTTCGTGTTACTCGAACAAAACTGTTGTTCTCCGTCAGGTGTAAAGGTTTTAATACTGCTTCACTTACTCCTTTTTCACTTTCTCTTGCTTTCCTTCGGTTTCGTGTGACTTGTCCTTGTTGGATTTCTATTTCTGGTTTTTTCTTTTTTCTTTTCTTGTTGTAATTGTGCATGACGTATTTTGTAACACACACACACACACACACTCACAGATACAGATATATATATATATATATATATATATATATATATATATATATTGCTCATTAGTGCGTCAAAGTGATTTTGCGACTAAACTGTGCACAGTAGAAGGAAATGTTTTATACAAAAGTTGCTTCAATTAAAAAAAATATTTTCGCATGTACAGAGTGTTCCATAACAGCGCTACATAAACTTATCTTTCTTATTTTAAATGGAATGGTATAGTTTTTTTTTACTGCGGATTTCGTTTCTACTCTGAAAAACAACCACTTTCTATTAAACATGTCGCATAGCTAAACTTAACCGTTTTTGAAATATTTGTACTCTTAGATAAAAAATTATCATTTTTCGTCGTAGCTCAAAAATTTATTTTGAGGTTCCTACTAAATCTATGAATTTTTAACTCCGCGTGTAATTAGTGCAGACATTGATCTTTTAGAAATATAATGACTTATTTAATTTTTATACAGGGTTTACCAGAAATATGAATTTACAGTTTTTTTGTTTTAAATGTAAATAACTATCTTATCTTTAGATTATAAACATGTGACGGAGAGAAATAAATTATGATGAGCTTTTATTTTTGATCACATTTTGGTGCAAAGAAAGTAAATTATTTTCTCCTTTTTAGTGCACTTTCTACACGTAAATAAAAGCGGGCGTTTTAAAAAAGTTTCTTTTTTCATAGTATTGAAACTATGCAACTACATTCTCACTCACATACGTAAAAAAAGTCAATACATTTTACCATTTCATTAAGTATTGCAACTGTTATGATCGTTTTCTGGTCAATATACATAATATTATACACATTTATTATACCACGAAGAATTAAAATAAAAATCTTAAAATTATAAATATTTCAGAAACCGTTGCAGATAGGCAGAATTTGCTTATTACAAAAATGTAGGTCTTTCAATTTTCTGTCGAATAATGTATTAATGTACACGATGTTGTATTTAAGATAAGGTTATTTACATTTAAAACAAAATAACTATAAATTCATATTTCTGGTACACCCTGTATAAAAATTAAATAAGTCATAATATTTATTACAAGATCAATATCTGCACTAGTTACATGCGGAGTTACAAATTCATAGGTTTGGTAGTGACCTTAACATACATTGTTGGACTACGACGAAAAATGATAATTTTTTACCTAAAAGTACAAATATTTAAAAAACGGTTAGCTTTAGATATATGGCATGTTTAATAGAAAGTGGTTGGTTTTTCATAGTAGAAACGAAATTCGCAGTAAATACTATATCATTCCGTTTAAAATAAGAGAGATAGGTTATGAACCGCTGTTATGGAACACTCTGGATATGAGTACATATTTTCAGGTTATAGCGTGCTTGAATTCAAGCAACTTGTATAAAACATTTTTTTCTACTGTTTAGCCGCAAATTCACTTTGACGCACGAATGAGCAACCCTGTATATACATACAGAGGGTGTAACGGTATAAACGGGTGGTAGAACGGGATTACAGATAAAATTGGCCTTTTTGCCCCGACTAGCCAGCGTATGGGTGTAGGTCAGATGTTGAAAAATTTTGCACAACCAGAATAGTAAATCGTACGTACGTCAAAATAGGGATGAAAACAAATTAAATTCGGTTAAGGGCGGCAGAATGTTTAGTAGTCAAAATAAGGGTCGTCGTCCCAAAATTACGAGTACATAGCGTGTCTAAGCATACAAAAAACATACGCTTACCTATCCGCAATCAATCCCAGGTGTGCTGGACAGCAACTCAGCAAACCACCTGAAATAGGGCTTCAAAAACACTACACGCTTGTCAAATAAAAGCGTGATAAACACTCAATAACGTTACGTTAATACACCTCAGTGTAAATAATCAGACATTAAATAATAATCAAAACAAAACAAAAAAAATAAGCTATAGAATGAACTCTAAATGAATTGATTCTCAACTAAAAAATCAAATAAAATACAAAATATTAATAACGCTATTACTCAATAAAACAAAAAAAACTAGCTTCGTTATGTTAAAAACTAAATTACCGGTAACTTGCAATTTGCAAAAAAAACTTTTATGTAACACAAAAGGGTTTCCACAGAATTAAAACACATTTATAAAACCTAACAAACTATAATAAAATAATAAAACAAGAAATAAGGATAAATATAAAAAAAAATGCAAACACGATACTGCGTATCAACAAAAAAAAATACAAAGGCTTAAAAGGCGACAGGATGTCTGATCAGAATTCTGCTTTTACGCCAGTCTAAATGGTTTAACCTATAAATATATATATATATATATATATATATATATATATATATATATATATATATATATATATATATATAGTGGATTATATACTCACTCTACAATAGTTGCCCTTTAATACTAAAATAAATAACAAAGGGTGAAGGCGGAGCGTCAGAACTATGATTAATTTACACTAAATAAATTTAAAATAACAACTTAAATTAAAAAAACGACTCGCTTTCAAACCTTCGTAAACACAAAAAATAATTCAAAACACACAAAAAATCTTGAAATATTCAATAAAAAACACAATGTTATATTACCTTAAAGTCTAGAATTACACCTCTCCTGTGTTACAACAATGAAAATGATGGTCGGTTACTGCTATAACGGAAATGAAATCTTCCTGGTCTGGCAAAATGATGAATAAATGTTGACTATTGTTCTTTTATACACAAACGATTTCTTGATTAAACTCGTTAAAATGTTACTGCATTAAATTAAAAACTTCTTTTAAAATAATAATAATTTGAGCGTTCAAAATTGCTTGATAACTTTAGCTTTTAAATAATTTTCTTTATGTTACCCCAAAAGGTTAATAACTTGTTTAAATAACTATAAATTTTAATATATTGCGAAAGTTTCATCTTTACACACGCTTTGTACGGTAAATCGGTGGCACAGCAAGAACGTTAATGTTAAAATCCGCAAAAGCGATATAAACCAAAGAGGTCACTGAAGCACTAATAAAACACGACGATGTCCTCTAGGTAACTTTACGTAAAATCAAAATCGGCACTAGGTATAATACTCTGGTGATGAACAGTTTTAATAAAATCCCTTTACAGGTCCTCTTCAGAAGTAGCTAAACTACCCTTACTACACAAAAAAATACGTTCTTTAAACACCACAAGGTCCAAAATATTAACGTTCTAAACCACCCCTTAAAGCGTAACAAGCGGCACCGTACTAGTACACGAGAGCGCAGTCAATTTCAGAATCAAACCAAATTATTCACAAAAATCCATCTTGAAATTTTAAATCCCACTACTCATAAAAAATCTTATCTACCTTAATTCCACCAATTAAAAAACGGAAGGGGAAGAGATGGTACCCCAATACATAAACTTTGTTTTCGTCCGTAAGGACTCGGTAACTTCCAAAATCTCAAACATCAGCAAAAGTAACGTGTACAGCCTCTCTATGTTTTCCTTAAAGTACGAACAATAAGGCCCACATGCAATCTCTATGATTCAAAACCAACATATTCACTAATACACTGAACAACTTGACTTAAGCGTCTTTATGTCGCCAACATGACATCATACACAGATAAATCTACACTATTTATTTAAATTACTTAATTTTCTATTATATTTTACGGAAATCAAACGAAATGAACCTTAATTAAACTTATATACAACTATATACAAATAAGCGTTAATCAAACTTCTATAAACGGGAAATAATAAGGAAAAACAATCTAAATTACAAAAAAAATAATTCACAAACAAAGAATCTAAAGCTCACCATACACCTACCATCCCTAAAAGTCGCTACACACGTTAAAACAAATTCATCTATAAAACTAAACTTGACAACAAAACAAAAAAATGTATATATATATATATATATATATATATATATATATATATATATACGGAATCTAACTAAGTGCATAAGACTACAAACAAAATTACCCAATACGTATACAGGGTGTTCAAAATACCCTGACAAGGGTACATTTAGTACTCGTTCTTTTGTGGTGATGTTATGTCAAATCTCACAAAAACCGAGCTCGCAGCGTAGTAGTGACACGACCTGCTTAGCATTTGGGAGGTAATGGGTTCGATTCCCGTTACCGTCTACCTTCTGTGAGGTTATTTCAGGGGGTTTTCCTCATACACATGTAGTGGCATGGTCACTGCGTATATGCAGACCATGTGCGGCTACTTAGGTGAGTGCTGGGTAGTATTTTCCCCCTCAGAACCCAAACTCCTATGCTAACCACAACCATCCTTAATCCCACCATGCATATATACGTAATGTATGTATGTATGCTGGGAATCCATGATTGTGGTCGAAAGAGCTTGGAAAGCTCGAGCAGCCCGCCCTCCCCCTTGGGGAGGAATGAAATACGTGGCCTTTTCCTTGTCACAAAAATGACATCAAATCGTTAATGATGCAAACCAAGGTACTTTGAGAAATTATTTTAAAATGTACAGGGTGGTTTAGAATGCATTCTTGGATTCCTCTATAATTGTATTTTATATTGATATTAGGTTTATTGATTTATTGATACGGGTTTTGAGGTTAAAAAAAAGTATTTAAAAAAAATAGGGCTCACAAAATGACAATTTTTTTTGAAATATGCACTTTTGATATAGCCTTTAGTAAAGAATAGGTATCATATTTAAATTTTAACTTAAGAAAACCTCAATACCATACAGGATGTTCCATAAGATAACTTAACTCAATTTTTTTAAATGGAATTACCCATTTTTCTTGTCGAAACGCGATTCTGATTTAAATTCTGTATCAAAATGATGTACCCAATTTTGAATATTCTGTAATAAAAATGTGTTTTTTTATTATGAATTTCATCAAATCGTCCACACTCTCCTATTATAATTTTAACACTACTTCCATTTATTATAACATTAATTACATCAAAATTTATGTAATGGTTTTATTCAAAGTTAGTGGCTGAGAATATTGTTGCATTTTTTATCTACATTTGGAATATTGTCTAATATTGTCTTGTGCTTAATCAATATTGTTTACTTATCATCGTTCAAAAGTGATGGAAATTGCCTTCTTGCAACCCAATTATGCGCTCAAAAACTTCCAAATAATCTTAATACTGTTTCTTTTGGGTGTATTTGCTTTAGTCGAGCAAAATACGCATTTTTCTGCACAATAACCCTATAAAAGCTTAATAATTTTTTTTTTAGTTTATCCTTTTTTACTGTAGCTCGTAAAATAACGGCGGGGGAGGAGAGAAAAGGTCGACTGATAAAAGAGCCTATAAATTTGTTTGGCTCAACTGTTAGTTCCGAGTTATTGCCAAAAGCAGTACTAATGTCGTATTAGCGGTGAGAAACGATTATTTTCAAAGGCCCATGGCCAAGAATGCCATGAATAAATAAATCAAATTATTTTGAAAGTATGTATTTTCACATTTAGTTCTGTTCATACTAATTAAAATTTATTCAGTGAAATTATTGCGTTCCCTTCACTTTCCTGTCGTATTACAAAATTTTCTAGTAGTTATGAAACAAAATCGGTACGTTTCCATGGGAACAGAGAAAGTGAAACGTCATTTGAATCAAGTATTGATAAGTGTTATCAAACTTTTATCTTGGTTTTTGTGCATTGGAGTTTACCGTTAAAATCAAACTCTGTCCTGTATTCCCCAAAATGGCTTATTCTAATTCCGAGACATATGTTTTCAATGTTTTGAAAATTCTCTTGCGGAACACGAGTATGCTGGCAGATATCCTGACGAAGACGCAATGGAAGAAAAGTGTTTCGGCGGTTGGTAATTCATTTAGGGAATGAAAACAATATAAATTTTCTTGCCTACGTGCAAACGCTTTCGCATTTGGGCATTTGAAACATTTCTACAGATTTAGTTATAAGTTGCACTACAGTGTACCGGATTTTACAAGATTTTAAATTACACCCGTATAATCTAGTTCCACAACAGGTTTTTAGTGGCTGAGAGGTACATGCAACGATATTTGTCAAATACGGCCCTCTGGTGACAGCGGTATTTGTTAATTTAGCATTAGTATTGATTTGTTGTAATCAAAAAAAGGTTATTAAACGTGGCCGATTTTATGAAATTCGGTTATTAGACGGCATTCACTCTTCCTTCTGTCCTTATTTTACGCCCTACAGTAAAAAGTGATAAACCACAAAGATGTAAAAAGATTACAAACGCAGTATCGCAGGTAAATAAATGGTTTTTCATGTAAATTTCCTACCATTTCGTGACTCACATTAAGTTAGAAATAAATTTCAGCAATAGTTATTTTCTGCACTTAAAATATTTTAAACCTGGTCTTAAGGTTGATTTATTCCACCATAATTGAAAACCTGATATTAAAAGTGTTAGTGGGGGAAAAGGTGAATATACAAGGTCCTACTACAGTGCGACGAGCTTCCACAGCGCGTAAAACAAAAAAATTGCGGGTTTCATTTTAAGTGCAGGTAAAATCACCGGCACATGTTCGGAATATATTTTGAAATGTGTAGGGTGTATAAAATAATTGTGGTAAAAACTAGACCTTTTTTATGCAAGGCCGTGCATATTTTGTCATATTAAATTCTCTCTTGGGTTTAATTCTAAAATATCGCGACTTTTAAACAATTTTGTTGTAATAAATTATTTTTGAAACAAAATTGTGTATTCATAACTTCACTTATACGCTGGCTACTACCATAAATCTAGCTCTTAGAGCCAAAAAATTAAGGAAATGATTCAAAAAAATAAGTTGTATTAAAAAAATTAACCTTTTGCGCTACATTTTTTCGGAACACACTATATAATCAAAAACAAAAAAATATTGCAGGGTAGTTAAGGTTTGCCTTTAACTGTAATTACCATATATATATATATATATATATATATATATATATATATATATATATATATATATATAATGTAAGTGTCAAATTGAAGCTATTTCATTCCACGTTGTTTAGTTGTAACAAAAAAAAATTAATATATTTTAACAACAAATACCTCGCATGAAGTTTTAGTATGTTACAATCAGGCCACTTGATGACCAATATCGTTTTACTGCCTACGTTTAGGCAGCGATATTAGAAACAAACATATTTTTTATGGACACCTACGTAAATATTATTAGGTTCTTTATATCAAAGCTTGAATGATGCTTTAGAAAATTTTTGTTTTGCTACTATTAAGCGTCAAAACTAATTAAAAAATAAAATAGAAAACGCGTTTCAAACAATTAACTCTAGCTGTGCTGGAAAATCTATTGGGAAAATTTCCTGGGCGAGTATAATAATGCACGGTAGCAAAAGACAAGCAAATCAAACAAGTAAAAATTGTGCTGATTGTTCACATTAAATCCCTTTGAAATAAGAAGTCATGTAACCGTTTATAAGTGCTGAAAAATAATGTTTGTATAAACTTTTTCCCACTATAAGAAAGATTGCAACCAAAAATTACACTATAAGGAAGATGTAGAAGAAATGCTCAAATTGGGACACGCTGTAGGTACCTTCAGGAAACATTTTTTAGAGATGTTTGTTAACCGGAACTATAATCTGGTTACCTTGTGTTTACCATATTTTTTTCGTCCTAGGGAGATGTTGAGAGTATTGTCATCCTAAACTTTCTTGTAGTTAAAAAATCATCTGACTTAAAATTAAGAATTTTTGTGTATGATGGTAGTGATATTAGAACATATTTATGAAATATGATTATTTTTATGTATGGTTCTGATGATACATCTACGTTAAGATCAACTGCTGTTTTTATGCCATCCATAAAAAAAGTTGCAATTATACTCAAATTAGTAACAAAATTTGAAGAAACGGAATAACTGGTAAATAAGAAACAGGTTTGAAAAAGAGTGCTGGTTGCAGTTGGCCAAATAAAGTTTTAGGTCATTTCTCCAACTCGAAAAGCAGCGTCGCCCACAGGAACTTCGCGAGAAGTGGTACGACGAAGATTTAAGTTGAATAAATTCCATCCATATAAGATGCAAACCCTTCAAAAACTGACTGAAGATGACTACGACCGCAGAATTCAATTTTGTGAAAAGATGACGGAGAAAATTCAAAATAATCCAGAATTAGTAAAAAATATTTGTTTTAGTGACGAATCTACGTTTTATTTTTAATGGTGAAGTAAATAAACACACCTGTCTCAATTAATCGGACGAAAATACGCATCTGTTTTGTGATAATAATTAACGTTTGTGCCTAAAAGAGATATCTGCTGAAACTGCTATTAACCATGGATGAAGTAGAGAGTCAACACACTGTTCATGGAAGCCTAAATTTAAATGAAAGTTTAATTCATTTGTAACAAGATGGAAGGAGAGGTGCCATAGAATGGCCACGACGATTTCCAGATCTTACACCCGTGAATTTTTTTTCCCTTTGGGACTAGTATGCAAAACAAAGTCTGTTTGAATAGAAAGTCTTCGTGATCGTATAATTAGGGAATGCTGTTCGATTGCCAGAGAACTGTTTGTACATAACAGTTGTGAATAGTTTAAGTGTTTTTCCCCTTTATTTACTAGATCAGTTTATTATATAGGGTACTTCTCCGATCTGTTTTTGTTAAATAAATTTTGACTGGTTTATTCTAATACACCTTTGTATGACCGAAAGCACTTTCCAACGATGTGCCGCAGGTGCTATTAATGTCAAAAATGGGATTGGGAGGGGGGCGGCAGTTTCGCATTTCTCTACAAACTACCCAAACGGGATTTCTTGGCAACCTTTCCATGGCGTGAATATTGTTTTAAGTCGTCCTCTTCTTCGGACATCGCTCTTTCAGTATCTGAAGTCATCCTCATGTGAATGGAGTTGTACATTCCGAAAAAACAGTACCGTGTAGGTCATTCACGTTCCCAACCCTGGTTCAATAAGGCTTGTTCTGATGCAATATCTTTAAAAAATAAATGTTATATTAAATGGAAATCTAATAAATCGGTTGACAGTCATGTAGAATACGTTGGTGCTAGAAATATCTGCAAAGGTGTCATCACTAAAACTAAAAAGTTGTTCGAACAACGAAAATGCAATGAACTAGCTACATCTCCTTTAGGCAGTCGTAAATTTTGGTCTTTAGCAAAGCCATTAGTAAAACTTTCGAACATCTTCATTCTGTCATCTATTGACGGATCGGTAGTTGCTGATTCTGTAGACAAAGCCAACGTTTTTGTGGATTTGTTTGCATCAAACTCGTGTCTCAATGATTCTGGAAAAGATGTGCCCTAGTCAACTCTTCTTCATACGTTATGAAACCAATTCATTTTCGGTACAAGCTCTTGGAATCGATCATCAGTAGGCTTGATCTCAATAAGGCGACTGGCCCAGACGGTATCCCAGCTATTGTCTTAAAGAAATGTTGAACTAGTACCAGTCCTATCTAAGCTCTATACGATCTCTATATCTTCTGGGGAATTCCCTTCATCATGGAAGTTAGCAAATGTTCAACCTATTCCCAAAAAAGGTGATAAGACCGATCCCTCAAATTACAGACCAATGTAGACAAAAAAAAAACATTGTTTCGACTCTGACATAACATGAAAAAGACATGGATTTTGTGACGTTTAATGTTTGTGTTTATATTTTTCCAGTTATGTACATTTTAATAAAATAAAAAATTACATGTTCATAGGGTGCAACTTCACTTTTTAATACTACAATGGAAATATTTTTAAAGGGTTAAATATGTAACAAAACACCATTAAACCAGGTTAAAGTGCGTACAAAATTATAACATCAAGAGAAAATGAATAAAAACCAGTTTAGTTACACCGAAACACAATAATAAAAAAACACATGTATTCACATCCACAATTGTGTCATAAATAAATCAGAATAAAAATTGTAATACCAAACATGTGGCCATCTAAAACCAATCGTGCCGGTCTTTAAGTAAATAAGCAAATAAAACAATAAGGTAAACTACAATATATATAAAATATAACAACAGTAAAATTACACAGGTAATAATAAGGTAAATGCAAGGACAAACAAAAAAAATTGCTGAGAAATTTAGACATACACAATTGTTTTGTGACTAATAAAGCACAAAATGCATACGTACAATTACAATAAATTATATTTAAAGAGAAATACGTTCGCAGGCAAACAATTCTACTTAAACAAACTGACACAAAAAAACTCCTTACAAGGGTAAATTGTAAATAGATCATAACATTGTGACCGATATATAAGTTTGAGTGTGTTAGAAAAATACAGCGTCACTTGCTCATGTTACACATTCATCTATACAACAATAAAAACCATAAAAATAAAATTCGAGTTGTTTAATGGTCATCTGGACCAATTATAACCAAGCTTTATCCTGTGCCTGTTCGTCCACGCCCACCTCTACACAAATAAAAATATAAACAACAATGCTAATTCACCCAAATGTATTAGTGACAGAGCCCTGTACTGTCTTATTTTAGCAGATTTCCGCTTAATGAGCCCGCGTGCGAAGGGGATACCTTTGCAAGGCAATGTTTGATTTTTAAGACGTTACGTAGGCTTGTAGAATTGGTTGCTGCGAGCTTAAATTACTTTAAAAATATCTACTTACGTTCAATATTATAATCCTTCAATTAACCACCTATTCACTAATATTTAACGGGTTACGATACGCCCAAGACGATAACTATTATTTATACATATATTGTTTACATGCATGCTTATTAACATCCGGATATTTAGTTTAGTAAAAGAAAAAAAAACTAATTCGCGGTTTAAGTTTTCCAAGAATGTATACGATCAAATATTTATATACAGACTGTTTACAATGAAAGTATTTAATCAAACACCCCGATCGATTTTCCTCAATTGAAACTACCACTGCCTTCCCCTGCGATTTCAAACTAACTATCTTTACTCCCGAAAATCGACCCCCTCTTTCAAAAATAATAAAAAAAACAAAAAATTATTACGTTGGAACCATATGGAATCATATTAATTATTGAACGACACCTGAATTTAAAAAATATGCATTCGTCTGTAACAAACCGCACATTTAGGTCTCGAGTTTCAACGTACCAAACAAAGACCCCTTTGGATTTGCGCTATGTTTCGACGTAATTAATTATTACATTTATAAAGTTTTTACCACAAGAATGTGCATACAGCACCTTTGAAGGATTCGTTACGGTCCCCGGCAATAAAGCAGTGTCGAGCGTACACCTGCTTGTTTCTATCCTAACATGTGTTTTCACCCTTAGCCAAATATCAGTGACATACTCCCACTATTCTTACATAAAAATACATAAAATAAAATATTCCGAAAACATTAGCAAATTACGACGTATTATCAAGATATTAAAAATCCACTAATTATCTTTTCTACCTCGGTAACAATGGCGATTTGACAAACGTTTATTACAATAATAAAATTTTCGCGGTCCGCTACCTACAGGTTCATTTTCTTTATTTATCTCTTGAAAGAGGGTGATGTCTTTTAATTCCACCAGAATATCTCCTAAAAATGGACTAATTAACAGTCACCGTTGTAGGATTTTTGCAGTTGGCAAAGTGAATGCATGGGGACTGGGAATAGCATTTGGTGGATTTTCTGTTCAGTACTAGCTTTTTATGTCTCTTTGTTCATTTACTTCATCAGCTAACATAAGAACAATTGTAACGTAATACTCTTCTCCATACAGCGCGTTTAACTGTTCCTCCAACTCCGTCACGTGTTACCATGTGACGTGGCAAAAAAACTCTAATCAATACATTCCAACTTTTGATTAATTTTCATTGGCTGTAAAGCAGTGCTGAGTGTAAACCTGTTTTTAAAATGGCTACCAGCATTATCACAAAATATGTGGAGTTAAGAAATGGGAATCATTGTGGGGTTTCAAGATTGCTTTACTATAAGAAAAAACTGTGAATTTGTCATGATGCTGTCTTCAATTACCACTATAAAGGAGGTGACAGTTTTCTTGGAATGTAGCACTGCAGTGCATAGTGTGACCCCTTTTGTGATTCAATGAGCAGATATGATCTCGTATTTTTGTTTAATTGAGAAATTTACAGGACGTCTCCTTCTTCCAAGTTGTTTCTCAAATGACGTACTTGCACATTGAATTTTTTCAAGGAACCATATGACTAACAAACGTGTGCTTTTTTACTGTTTTGTTCCCATTGATAATAGTCGCATAAGGTATTATCCATATCACCATTCAAAAGGCTGTTCTCTTCTACATTTTTGCATTTGTCGTACACTATATGGTCTCTTTCTGATACAGGCAATACGCGAGGAGGGCGAAGAGAAGCAAATTTATATTTTCCTATTTTCAGCTCTGGATGTTTTAACTTAATAATCAGAAATGCATCCATCACTGTCATTAATAGTATTTTTTCTGTACTTTTTCCTTTCTTCTATTTTCTTCTAGAATGGTTATGCACTTTCTTCACTCGATTTACAGCCTTGCTAAAGGGCTGCTCATTTAGATAAGGGGTTCAAATAACACAGTTCATGCCACTTTCACCAGATGGGTCATTTACAGTCTTCTTTCCACTTGGCGCATTTTTTTCCTTAGAATTTTGCTGTTCTCTGCTTGTTTCTTATTGCTGGACAGAGTCTCTTCTGCTGTTCACAGTTCTTTTTCTTAACTACTTCTTCAGGACTGAAAAAATATTTAACCACAGTAAAGACACATGTCACTGACATAACTTTGTAAATTGTTGCATCAGTGACAAGTTTCATTTACGTCAGTGACAGAAAAATAATTAATAAATACTTTGAAAAATGTAGTTTTGTTATCAAAACACACGGCTAAACTGAAAACATTCAGGCCAGGAAAAAATTAGTAGTATCTTGTACATACATGGATGGGCATACAAATTTTTCAATATTTTGTTACAGACATAACATTTTAAAATGTGCCGTTTATTGATTGCAGGAGATAAACAGGACTGTATGTAACTGAAAACTCGCAATCTTGGAGGAAAAAAGCTCTTTAAAATGAGACTTCTTTCAATTTTCGTTTTATTTTTAAAGATGGCTGCTGATAACCAGTGTAACCAACTTAAATATGCAAATATGCAAAATGTAATTAATTTGGACCGTACAGAATGTGAAAATGTAATAAGTAGATCTCTAACATTTAAAACATATTTTTTCCAATAAATGTCCAGGTTTTCACGGAATTGACCTTACGATATGCTCGCGGCTCCCCATCAGTGTTACCCCTCATATGAGGCGCGCCCCACAATTTGAGAAACGCTAAGTTACAACACAGTAAAAATAGGAATGAGTCCAATAAAGTTTATCAATCGGTCCTATTGTTTGTTTCTATTGTAATAGTTTTAAATGTTTTATAGGCAGTAATTCAAATAATAGCGATATATAAATGCCCAATTTGTTTCATTTTTCAACCTACATGAATAAACGGCGTATTTATTGATACAAACTTTGTTAAATGTAATTTACACTAGTTCCAACAATATAATGTTGTAATTTGCAATTTTTTATATTTCAGGCTCGGATGAAATTTCCGCCAGATTATCCATATTCCCCGCCATCTATACGATTTTTAACTAAAGTGTGGCATCCAAATGTTTACGAGGTAAGTGATTAATCGTAAATGGTCACATTAGAGAGATTTGTTCTCAAACGTTGCATGTGGTAAGGCAACAAAAAAATTTATTTTTCAACGTACCACATTATTAGCTTAAATTAGAAAACAGATAAATAACATCCGCTTACAGCTGTGTTTAATAATCGGAAATTACCTTTTACTTTTTAAAGAAGTTAAAGAAAGTAAAATGAGGTTTTTTTCAATAATTATGTTTAACAACGTTTCATTTTCTTTTTGTTTAATATAATGAGTTTTAGATTATGATAAAAAAATTATTTCGTAACTTTCATATCCCATGTGCAGCTTTGGATGCATTTCACATGCCAACAGTCTGGGAGAGCCAACGACCGCAGCAGTCAATAAACTACCCCTTCAGTTTGTGCCTTTGTAGGGAGAATTTTGTGAGTTTCTATTGTGAAGATTCACACTTCTATTTATATTTATTTGAATGTATTTACACTTTTCAAACTCGAGATTTATCTAATAGAGTAATGTAAAAATTCTTCGTTCAAAAATATAATCTAGTTTATTTAAATTTTAACGATTGAAGAGAAAATGATGTTTAAGTGGTGCACAATTTATGACAGTTTTCAATAGTGTATGATGATAAAATTGAAGGGAACCAATGTACATAGTGTGCGAAAGATCACGCGTTTGTGTAATAGTGTTTATACTTTAAAATAGTAATCTAAATACTATTTCGTATCTGAAAATGGAAACAACTTAGTAGCTTTTATTTTTAAGTAAAGTATAAAAATCATAATTAAAATAAGGTGAAGTGTGGTACAAGGAACACGTGACTATTAAAAGCGATCGTTGTAATTTTAGATATTTTTTTGACAGTTAGCCAATAATAATAATAATAATAATACTGAAGCGCTACTAACTGTAGCATAATTAACAGACCACTCCAGAATAGCAGAAGAGATTAACTGCGAAGATCAAGCTGAAACTAATAATTTACACTTTCAAGTTGTATTACACAATATAAAGATATTGAACCTAACAAGAGAAAATCAATTCCGAAATTGAATTGAATTTATATCTGAGACAGTACCAAAACAACCTATTTAAATAAAACAAAAAATTATTCTACAACCCTTTAAATGAGGAAATACAATCTCAAAGGACACAAACACTAACAGGTTATGATGGAACAATTTTGATGATCGATATGGTCACACCAAAAGATTCACAGTAAATCCAGTTGGATTTAACAAGAGCAACGCAATTATAAACATAAACAACCTGTAATGGATGTACAGATAACAACTGAGGTGGTCACAGAAACAATAAATAAATAAGTTGAAGACACCAGGGCCAGATAACATTTCTGGTATAAACAGTTAACAATTACGCACACCCATTTGTCTAGAACAATCCAAGATATTCACAACTCAAACAAAACACCATTTTTTCTCACAGCTGATTTCACTTACATTGAACCTAAACACAAAAAACGCAAAAACTATTAAATTGCATAAAAAAATGTTCAGAAAGTTTCACTGACATTGTTAAAGCACTAGAACATCTACCTGTCGAAGGAAACTATGCAACAAGAAAATCTGCCTACCAATTGCACTGTGCAGTTACTAAACCAATATTCATCTTAGGCTTAAACATAATTGCAAGATACTCTGCAATTTTGGAACCCGTTGTAAACGTTTTACAAGGTAAAAGTATGGATTTGGTTGTGGTGAAGAAACATATTGATGATATTCTAGATGTAATCAAAGAAGATCGACAAGATGTCGAAAATGTTTCTTATGAATTATTTAAAAAATCACTTGATATCGCAGAGAAAGTAGGGGTTGAGTTGTCAGTACCACGAGTCACTCAAAAGCAAGTACACAGAAGTAATCCACCATCTGAGACTGCAGTTGAATACTGGAAGCGGTCAATAATCATCCCTATCTTGATTCTTTAACTTCGTCTTTGGATGCTAGATTCTCCAACGAAAATACACCTGCTTTTGCTTTAACTTATCTTCATCCTTCAAGCATGCTCAAAATGGCTTCAAAAGATTTCAAAATAATGCAGAATCTTTCATGGAATTTTATAAGTTGGGATGTCTCTGCAGAATTAGATATGTGGAAGAAAAGAATTTAGCAGAAGACAAATTAAAGGACATTGAAGTGGCTGCACTTTTGAGGAAGCTAATGTTTTTTCCTGCAACAAGGCACGCACTGCTAATATTAAGTGCTTTCCATCCACTACTGCTACCGTGGAAAGATCGTTCAGTACCCTGCAAGGTAAAAACCTGGCTCAGGAGTACAATGGGTGATGACAGACTCACTGGGTTGTGTTTGATGAGTGTGCATCGAAAATTTTTGAAGGAAAATCAGGACTGCATAGTGAAGAAAGTTTTGGATAAATTTAGTTTAAACCCAAGAAAAATGTTATTAGTTTAATTTAAGTATAATTAAAATCTCAAAGTTTTGTTTTCATTTGCCTTTTCTTTTTATCCTAAAATTTTACATTTTGAACGACCATGGACCATGGTTTGCCCCCCCCCCCTGTTATAAATCCTGGCTACGCCCTTGTTAGCGAACGTCCTAAATACAACTAAATACGAAATTAAATGAAAAAATTTAAGCAAACACTACATACAATCAACCATCTGTTATATACGAACGACATTAAACTATATACCCTTTAACAAACAAGACCTTTAACAGCTTTGCTTATTAAAATTTCTGAAAGAATGAGTAGACATACACATGAAGTTCTGAATACAAAAATGTAAAACGGTACACATAGAACGAAGAAAGTGAAGCGTGCGGAATAGCATTCAAATTGAAACTGGAGAAACCATAGACAGCTTAGCTTGCCTTGAAACAGAAATATTTGTATATACAGCGTTTGGAATTATCTCATGAAGTCAAACTGAGCTAGAATCACTAAACAGTTCGACAAAATATGGTAACACCATCCTAATGCGGCAACGGAAAGAATGAATCTTCCACGCTCACAAGGGGGCAGAGGAATAATTGACCTAAAGGAGGCATGCAAAAAACGCATAACTTCAAATTGTATTTCCAAACGAGAAACGAACATCCACTCCACAAAGCAATTAACACCATTGTCAAGAACTATACACCTTTTACAACTAGCGCTGGATAATGACGAAATATACGATGCCAAAAACTTGTACAATGGTCACCAAAAGAAGTACACGGCCGATATCCGGGGATGTTTAAACAACCTCACATTAATAAAGAAAAGTCCTATCATGGCTAAAAAGGGAGAGCTGTGCCCCGAGACTGAAGGTTTGCCATTGCTATAAAAGACCAAGTAGTAAGCACCAGAAATTACCGAAAGCACATCTTAATCGAAGCAAGTGAGATAAGTGTCACATTATATCATGTTTCGTTGACCTTAAATACATCGAAAGCACAACACACGAAAGAATAAAAGATTTTGTATATATAATTTAAACACATACAACACATTATATCACACACACACACTATTTTTACACACACACACACACACAACACACACACACAAAACAACACACACAATATAATATTAAATACACACACACAACAATCACACACACAACACACATATATAATATAATATACACACAATCACATAACACACACACACAAAACACACACACACACACACACACACACACAATAATACACAAATTAATACACACAAATCACAACATTGCAATAACACACAAATGCACACACACACACACACACACATCACAAACAAATAATCAAATACGCACACATTAACACACACTTAAACAACACAACACATATAAATAATCACACACACGCACAAAAGCACAACAACACACACAAATTACACACACACATAAACTACACACACAAATCACACACAACACACACGCACACACACTCAAAAAACACACACAGCACACACACAACCAAAACACACAGCACACACAGCACATACACACACACACAATCACATACACACATACAGCACACACATACAATGCAATAATAACACACACTGCACACACACACACACACACACACTACATTACACACACACACATCACATATTACAACACACACACACACACACACACACACACACAACATGCACACACATACACACACACACTAGCATAATACACATAATACACACAACAACACACACACACACACTACACACACACTGCACACACACAGCACACACACATCACAACACATACACACACAATGCACACACACACACACACACAATAACACACATAAATACACAAACTGACATTCAATCACACACACACAACAAATACATTATACACAATATATACACAACTTATATATAATACACACACAAACATACATATTATATATATATATTATTTATATACACATATACACATACATACACATAATACACATAAATACACATACACACACAACACAACACACACACAAATACACACAATACTGTATAACACACACATACCACACACACAATACTTAAAACAATAATGAAATATGCACACAATATCACAAACACACACACACGACACACACAAACACATACACACACACAACACACAATACACACACACACACAACACACAATACACACATCACACACAACACACACTGCAACACACACACAGCACACACACACTGCACATAATATACACACATACACACACATACAAATAATAAATATCACAACACAATAACACAATAATACAATATAAATAATGATATACAACACACACATTAATAAAACACACAGCACACATAAACACAAATAATACACAATAATATACACACATATACACATATATAATCACATAACAACATTACATATCATAATACATACAATACACAAAATACACATATATCAACACATACACACAAATGTACAACATACACAACATATACACACACATACATAATAATAAATAATATCATAATATAACAATATATAATTTAATATTATAATTATATTATAATAAAATGTAATATTAACATATTAATAATACAAATACACAACATACATATATTATAATATATATATACAATTATAATATATATATAATATATATATATATATAACACAATATATATATATATATATAAATATATATATATATACATACATAATATACATATATACACACACACACACACACACACACATACACACACATACACACACACACATAACAACACACACAAACACACAAAAACACACACACATAATAAATTTAATAATAATAAACACACATAATAACACAAATTATAATACATAACAAAACAACATATAATTAATAATAATATAATATTAAAATAATAATATATATAAAATTATATAAAAATAAATAATAATTATATAAACAAACATAATATTTAAAACAACACAAACATATACACACTATTATTATACAAATATAAATAATTAATTAACACACACAATATAAAAAATATAAAATAACATAATAAAATATTACAACAAATACACAATAAAATACAAAACACACACACACACACACACACAAATACACACACACACACAACACATACAACAAAAACACACAAATAACACATACACAATACACATATACACACACAACATATACACAACAAATACACACACACACACACAAAATACACAATACAAACACACACAAACACACACATACACACAAAACACAACAAATTACACAACACAAAATAACATAAAATACACACACACACACACACACACACACAAATCACACAAAAACACACACAAACAACAAACAACACACAAATAGCACACAAACACACAAAAGACACACACACAACAACACAAAAACACACACAATAACAAACAACACACATTAACACACACACACACAACATACACAACGCACACAAACGCACACACAAAAATAAATACACACAAGCAAACAAACGCAAAACACAAGACACAAAAAACAAAACACAAAGACACACAACGCACACAAAAACGACACAAACACAAAAATACCAGCACACACACACACCACCACACACGCAAAACACACAAGCACACACACACACAACACAAACACACACACACACACACACACACACACACACACACACACACACACACACAACACACACTACTGATTTTATTAAAAACAACTACATAGAAGATTGTCCAACATTTTGTAGTACATCATTTACATTAGATATCACTACAGATACATATGCATTGTTACTTTATTAGAATGATTATTGCTTTTTCATAAGTGCAAAATACATCTTAGAATTTTATGAATTGGTAGTCTTTCTGCGGTAGTTCTTGGAAATTCTGTCAGTAATTAAGTCATGGACTGGGGTTGTTCTCGGGTTCATTTTAGTACGAATGGTGCTTCCAACTTAATTTATTCGAAATTTTTTAATAGGCAGATATATCCGATACGGTCGATCTAATACAGTTTGTATTTTGTCTGCTATATTTTGTTGCGCCGGGAATGGTTGAAATACAGTAACGAAATGTTGTGCGAAGGTAGTCGCTTCTTCGCTGTCGCTTTTTGCCCAGGAGTTGTTGCTGGTGCGTATTGGTGTGTGGTGTTGCTGTGGTCTCTGTAAGTACCTTGTGTCTTTCCAGAGCGAGTAGTCATCTGCTTCTCACGGTGAGAGGTGTTCTAAGTACGTTTGTGCATTCAGATTTCGGAAAATAAGTTTTTGAGCTCGGAACTTTTAGTTTAAGATCCGTTTGTCATGAGGATGTCGTGTGGTTTTCCATGTCCTGCGCAGTCTACGCTTTGCTGCGATTTTTTGTTTTACTATTATTGGGCAGCTTAGTGAACTGATGTGTCGCACGTTGCATGTTTGTACAGAAGTAGCCTGGCGAGCTGTTTCTTGAATTACCTGATTAAAAAGTTTCAGTTTTGGATCGCAGTGGGATGTTTGTGTGCAGGGATTCATCAATTAGCTCTCTGAAGAGGCCCCAGTTTGTGTATTTATTGGTGAGGGTTGGTAACCTCTCTTTGATTGTCACGTTTGTACCCAATGTCTGTAGGACTGGTGAATGATCGGTTGAGAGATCGAGGCAAGATTTGATGCTTAGTAAGTTTAGGTTTATCCCTTTTACAAAACATAGATCAAGTAAGTCTGGAAGTTTCCTGAGATCTGTAGGCCATTATGTTGGTTCCCCTGTGGATAGGGGTTGCAAGTTCATATTGTTTACGGCCTTCAACATTTCTCTACCTTTTGTGGTAGTTACTCGCGATCCCCAGTGAGCATGATTTGTGTTAAAATCGCCTTCTGGTATGAACCTGTTACCAAGGGTTTGGAAATAGTGTTCGTAGGTACTTGTTTATTGTGCCTTGTTGGGCAGTATGCTGCAGATATCGTGAGTGCCCCTAGCCAGTTTTCCACTACGATTGTTGTAGCTTGAGATGTTCGATTTAAGTTCATGATGCTTGGTGGAATTGTTGATGAGCATGGTGCCAGCATGAGCAGTCCGCCTGGATGTTGTGTTACATAAGTTGTGATGCTTGGAATTTTAAAGTAGCTGCGATATGTGAAATGTGTTTCTGAGATTAACACAATATCAAGGTTGTGATTGGTAATGAAAGCTGTAAATTCTTCTTTATGTTGGAGCAGCCCATTGGCGTTCCATACTGCAAGCTTAAGGTGTTGTACCATTGTATGTCTTAGTTACGATCGTAGTTAGCAAATTCATTATTGGGTACATCTGTTCAATTAAGTGTTTCATTTGTTTTAATTCAGCTATGTGATTGGTTGGGCCTGATAAACCCAGAGGTTGAGTTTGAAGTGTGTTCAGGTTATTTTGTATGGTGTTGTTGGATAAAGCTTGTGCGTGGGTGAGGCCAGGTTGGTATAGTCTTGAGGCGGGGAGTGATTTTACTCTCTGGATAGGAAACATTTTTTGTTGTAATTCCTTGTAGGTCGGACAGCCTTTGTAGCTCACTGGATGAATAATATCGACGGCTGAACATCCGAAATTAAGCATCGTAACAACCCAGTGCATACGAGAATTGGACAAATGAAAATTTTTTTTTAGAACAAACGAAAAATATGTGTCCTTTTTTTGTTACTTTTATTTACTCCTTATTTCATGTAGAATTGACGTAAGTAGTAACTTTGCATATTTATTGGTGGAAAGTTATTGATAACTTCACACCGGTAATTTTCTTTTATCAGGTGCATTTTTTACATACTGTAAGAATTATTTAAATGTTACACGCACAGTACCTAATTTGTTATTATAAGTACGCATAACAAAACTAAACGAGTTCAATTAAATATGATTTCAACCCAAAATGTTGGTGGTCGTTCCACTTGAAAAGTTTAAACTTTGTCGTTTCCTGAACAAACCACATCAAACCGAATTACGTGTAAAATGTCGAAACGCTTGCATGGCTCCAAATAATCAAATTAGAACTGCCTAAGACGTACTTTTGTTACTGGCAAAGGATTTAGTATAGCCGATTCTAATTATGGTAAATGTGACGAATTATAATATGACCTCGCTTTTGTTATCTACCTCCCATTTACGATTTCAGTGTTGATTTTGAATAAGGTCACGATATTTATTTTAAAAGGAAAAACCTTCGAAATCGTAATGCGAGATAAAATTAAAACGTAAAACAAGGACTTTGCTAAGCAAACTGTAAACAGTTTTAAATCTAAACTTTATATCAATATCTATGATTAATTTATATCGCATGATATATTGTTGTAAGTTCACGGACGGAGTGGTGGCATTGATTTTACCCTAGTTTTTTTCTTGCGAGAATAATTCATTGTTGACTCATTACGGTTTAAGTGTTTTGAACCAAGTTTACACCCACAGCGGAGTAAACTAAAAATAGTAACACGCCTGTGTTTTCATTTTCACATCAAATGTAAAAAAAAAGTCGTTTGTCATAGTTTTGTTTACCCCACATGCCAATCTTGAAAATACACTCATACTTCCTAGATTTCGTTGAAGGGTTTTCCATTATTATTAGTGGGATTTTCACAAATTAGTGTTTATAATTCGAAATTTATCATTCCTTTATAAATCTATGTACTAATATAGTTGTAGGAATCCTTGTGTTGTATGTATATATCTGGCGAATGATCCCAAAGTAACAAAGACCCGTCAAGGGCAACGTACTAACAAGGCTGAGAAGGAGAACTTGCCAAGAGATCATTTTTCTAAAATAAAATCATATGTCCCAGTACTCGCAGTATTTTGCGTACAGGTATATATTTTTTATATATTTGCATAATTGAATGTTAAACAAAATGACAAATTTTTAATAACACGGTGGGAATGAGCAGGTTTCGAAATTACCACATGGGGATTATTCAAAAGGTCTTAAATTGATATCGTCGATATATCAATATGGGAAAATTATAAACTGAATAAAATACGGTTGTTGACTTCTCCCGCCGTTTACTATTGATTGTCGTGTTACTGCGCGGTACACTACAGTACAGGAATTTTTTTAATTTGAAAAAAATACCTATTCACAATTCCTCTAATCATAGAGTGCGTCTCGTTGATGATATGTAGAAGTCTCTAGAACTTATTGCATTGAAATTTATAAACCCTATTCGCAGGTTTTCTATTTTTTGATTAAATATCCTTAGGTATAATCCGAAAATTCTCTACCCTTTCCATTTCGTCGGAGAACTCGAAATACTTAAAACGATACATCATGTATTCCGTAAATAAAGTTGCTAAAATTCGTAACATTACATTTATTGGCAATTTTCCTGGTACTAGACAGTACAAAAGTTGTTAAATTGATATCTAACGTTGAGGTCATTGTTTGATTTAGAAGTTCAGCAACACATGTCTCAATAATTATCATTTATTTAAATTTATTGAACCTAAATAAAGTAGTTTTTTACGTGTTAATTTATTTTAGACGACCTTAAATAAGAACTATTAGGTATTTAAAAAAATATATACTAGTTTTTTTGATCTCTACGTCTTAATGTATTTGTCAGAAGTTACCAGAATAATATATTCAATTTAATTACATACTTCGTTTTTAATTACCCGAAATTGAACTGTTAAATAAATACATGAATAAATAATTAATAAACTATAACACGAAAGTGTTTTTATTCTTAATGGTAAAAATTTTTACATTTTGACGCATGTATGCAGTTACAAATTGAGAAATTCTGTTTATAAATACCAAATTTCAAAATATTGTTTCGGGGGGTACAATTGGTTATATATATATATATATATATATATATATATATATATATATATATATATATATATACAGGGTGGCGCATTAGTGTGACAAAGTCCAATATCTCCTTTATTTAAAGAGGTACAAAAAAAAATTAAATACAAAAGTTGTAAGATATGTTTTGGTGCATATTCCAAAAATATTTTTAATTATACAGGGTAGATCATAAAAGCTTGAAAGTAATTTTAAATTTTTTTTAAATAGAAAACCCTATATATTATTACATATTTGGATTCTACATACAATTTTAGACACATTTTATGTATAATGTCCTATACCTAAGTCTAACCGTTTTTGACAAATTTCAAATTTTTTGTCAAAAATGACGTTTGCAGGCCAAAACAGGCCTTTATCAATTAGTTATGGTTGGTTTCCTTGGAAATGGTGACCTACTCTAATGGGCTGTATTGATATTTTGTAATACATTCATACAGGGTGATCAAAATGGACAATAAAAGTAGATTCAAAAAACCTATAAAGTAATTTTTTAATGGAAACCCCTATTTTTTAATTCTATCTTATTTAGCATTAAAAATAAGGGTGACTTTGTATAAGAGTGTATATTTCAAAAATTGTAGTTTTGAAATAATGACAATTTAACATTTTTTTATTGTAAAAAGGCTATACGGCTTTCAAGTTTTGTTGTTAGTTGGCCGTGACGGCGGGGTGCGACGAAACAAACAAAATCGAGCACTTCAGATCGAAATATTACAATTTATTGAACCCCATATAAATAATTATTTTATTAAACGAACTTAAAGTAAAGACAATATTTTTTTGATGCAACAAATTATGTCCTAATCCTAATCATAAACTTAACACCTCTAATGTAACTAAACCTGTAACTAATTATACAGATAAAAGTACTAGAAACACGTCAAATACGTACTACCTAATAAGTTGTTCGAAATGTCCGCCTCTTTCTTGAATACACAATGCAATACATCTCTCAAATTCGCTGCTTAAATTTCTACACATTTCAACACTAATGTTTTGAAAACAGTTTCTAATCCTAATCTTCATGTCTTCCTTCGTTGTAGGTGGTATTTTATAAACCTGCTCTTTGACGTACCCCCATATGGTAAAGTCCATTTTAGTAAGATCTGGGGATCTAGCAGGCCAAGCAACAGGCCATCCCCTTCCAATCCAACATTCTGGATATCTAGCATTTAAAAAAGTTATTATCGGACCTGTATGATGTACTAGGGTCCCATCATGAAGAAACAACATTTCTTGTTGCGTATCCTGTGGCGCTTGACGCAACAAATTAGGTAGATGGTTTTGCAGAAAGTCTAAGTATACCTCCCCTGTTACTCGTTGATCAAAAAAATATGGTCCAATTACATGATTACCGACAACACCTCCCCAAACTTTTAAAGACCATATAATTTGAGAAGTATATCTTACAAAATGTGGATGTAGAATAGTAAAGAAAATTGTGTCTGTTTACACTTCCGTTTCTGTGAAATGTGGCCCCATCTGTAAATAAAATCAAATGAACAAAATTTCTTTGTTGGTTTATTTTGTTTTGAGCCCATTGACAAAATTCCAGTCGTCTTTGATAATCTTCAGGAACCAACTCTTGAAGTAGTTGAATGTGATAGGGGTGCATTTTTTGAGACTTCAATATCCGCTGTCGTCGTTCAACACCAACCTGCTGAGAAATGGGTCGTTGTCCAATATATGGATTTTCGGTAACTGTTAATAGTACATTTAATTGATTTTCCTCAGTCTGTGCACGTTTTTCCCTAGTATTTTTTTCATATAACACATTGCCAGTTCTTTCAAAACGTTCCAAAAGCTTTTCAAATGCCCTTCTTTCAGGTTGCCGTCTCTCTGGAAACCGTTGTTGATACAGTCTTCTTGCTAAGAGCGTATTCTTGTCACTAGCTCCCAAAACAAAAATCATATCAACCATCTCGGCTTCCGAAAAATTCATTATTTACAATTTTAATTCAAGTTTTAAATCAATTTGCTATAAAATACACTAATGCATCACACAAATTATCAACTGACAATAAATAATGACGTTTCTGATGATCTCTATTATTTTTATTTGCCACGCCTTTTTACAATAAAAAAAATGTTAAATTGTCATTATTTCAAAAACTTCAAATTTTTGGAATATACACTCTTATACAAAGTCACCCTTATTTTTAATGCTAAATAAGATAGTATTAAAAAAATAGGGGGTTTCCATTTAAAAAAAATGACTATAGGTTTTTTTGAATCTACTTTTTATTGTCCATTTTTGATCACCCTGTATGAATGTATTACAAAAATATCAATACAACCCATTAGAGTAGGTCCCCATTTCCAAGGAAACCAACCATGACTAATTGATAAAGGCTTCGTTTAGAAAAGATTTCTACCTATGTTTTAGCCTGCAAACGTCATTTTTGACAAAAAATTTGAAATTTGTCAAAAACGGTTAAACTTAGGTATAGGACATTATACATAAAATGTGTCTAAAATTGTATGTAAAATCTAAATATGTAATAATATATAGGGGTTTCTATTTAAAAAAATTTAAAATTACTTCCAAGCCTTTATGATCTACCCTGTATAATTAAAAATATTTTGGAATATGCACCAGAACATATCTTACAACTTTTATTTAATTTTTTTGTACCTCTTTAAATAAAGGAGATATGGGACTTTGTCACACTAATGCGCCACCCTGTATATATAATATATATATATATATATATATATATATATATATATATATATATATATATATATATATATATATAAAACCAATTGTACCTTCCGAAACAATATTTTGAAATTTGGTATTTATAAATCGAATTTCTCAATTTGTCTGCATACATGCGTCAAAAAATAAAAATTTTTACCATTAAGAATAAAAACACTTTCTTGTTATAGTTTATTAATTATTTATTCATGTATTTATTTAACAGTTCAATTTCGAATAATTAAAAACGAAGTATGTAATTAAATTGAATATATTATTCTGGTAACTTCTGACAAACACATTAAGACGTAGAGATAAAAAAAAACTAGTATATATTTTTTTAAATACCTAATAGTTCTTATTTAAGGTCGTCTAAAATAAATTAACACGTAAAAAACTACTTTATTTAGGTTCAATAAATTTAAATAAATGATAATTATTGAGACATGTGTTGCTGAACTTCTAATTCAAACAATGACCCCAACGTTAGATATCAATTAAACAACTTTTGTACTGTCTAGTACCAGGAAAATTGCCAATAAATGTAATGTTACGAATTTTAGCAACTTTATTTACGGAATACATGATGTATCGTTTTAAGTATTTCGAGTTCTCCGACGAAATGGATGGGGTAGAGAATTTTCGGATTATACCTAAGGATATTTTAATCAAAAAATAGAAAACCCTGCGAATAGGGTTTATAAATTTCAATGCAATAAGTTCTAGAGACTTCTACATATCATCGACGAGACGCATTCTATGATCAGAGGAATTATGAATAGGTATTTTTTTCAAATTAAAAAAATTCGTGTACTGTAGTGTACCGCGCAGTAACACGACAATCAATAGTAAACGGCGGGAGAAGTCAACAACCGTATTTTATTCAGTTTATAATTTTCCCATATTGATATATTGACGATATCAATTTAAGACCTTTTCAATAATCCCTATGTGGTCATTTCGAAACCTGCTCATTCCCACCGCGTTATTAAAAATTTGTCATTTTGTTTAACATTCAATTATGCAAATATATAAAAAATATATACCTATACGCAAAATACTGTGAGTACTGGGACATATGATTTTATTTTAGAAAAATGATCTCTTGGCAAGTTCTCCTTCTCAGCCTTGTTAGTACGTTGCCCTTGACGGGTCTTTGTTACTTTGGGATCATTCGCCAGATATATACATACAACACAAGGATTCCTACAACTATATTAGTACATAGATTTATAAAGGAATGATAAATTTCGAATTATAAACACTAATTTGTGAAAATCCCACTAATAATAAGGGAAAACCCTTCAACGAAATCTAGGAAGTATGAATGTATTTTCAAGATTGGCATGTGGGGTAACAAAACTATGACAAACGACTTTTTTTGTAACATTTGATGTGAAAATGAAAACACAGGCGTGTTACTATTTTTAGTTTACTCCGCTGTGGTTTTTTTTTATTATGGTTTTGTCAATTTCTGAAATTTTTCCAAAGAAGAAATGGTCACTAGGATCTTATTTACGGCGAAGCTCAAAGAAATGCTTTACTGGCTACCCGTCTGTACTGTGAACGATACCCAAAGAGAAGACAGCCGTGGAAAGAATCGTTTATGAATGTAGCTGAGGGATTTATACATTCTGGAAGTGTGTGTTATCCCAAGCACGCAAAAAACAAGCCCAAATGAAGAAATTGACTTTCAAGTTGTGGCATCTCTTATAGAAAATCCACAAATTAGTACCAGAGAGCTAAGTACACACCTAGATCTAAATAGAAATACAGTTCGCAGCTTTATTAAAAGCAAAAACAAATTGTATCCTTATCATATCGAGCAACATCAAGCTTTAAGTGAAATAGATTTTCAAAATCGTGAATCTTTCTGCCAATGGGTAACTACTGAAGTAAATGAAGAACCCAGTTTTGTTTAATAACATTCTATTTACGGATGAGGCAACTTTTCACAGTAATGGCAGTATTAATACACATAACTGTAATCACTATTCAGATACTAATCCACATATGTTAAGAGTTGTTGATCACCAGCATCGATGGTCAGTTAATATGTGTGGGTGGTATAATCAGTTTTAATGTGGTTGGTCGTTTTTTCTTTGATGGGAGTCTTACTGGAAAAAGATATGTACAGTTTTTGGAAAATGATTTACCCATCAAGCTTTAAGTGAAATAGATTTTCAAAATCGTGAATCTTTCTGCCAATGGGTAACTACTGAAGTAAATGAAGAACCCAATTTTGTTTAATAACATTCTATTTACGGATGAGGCAACTTTTCACAGTAATGGCAGTATTAATACACATAACTGTAATCACTATTCAGATACTAATCCACATATGTTAAGAGTTGTTGATCACCAGCATCGATGGTCAGTTAATATGTGTGGGTGGTATAATCAGTTTTAATGTGGTTGGTCGTTTTTTTTTGATGGGAGTCTTACTGGAAAAAGATATGTACAGTTTTTGGAAAATGATTTACCCATCTTTTGGAAAATATCGAGGTAGATAATATTCGTACGATGTGGTGGATAGGACGAGGTGGTGTGCAAAACTGGCCAGCCAGATCACCGTATCTTACGCCCCTTGATTTCTTTCTTTGGCGCTATGTTAAAGAAAAAGTTTACTAACATCCTCCCACCACAAGCGAAGATATGAAAAATAGAATTAGAGCTGCGTTTCAATCCATTTCGCCTGTAATGTTGTTGCGAGTGAATCTTTCGTTTACCGAGGGAATTGCATTTTCGTTTATGTTTACTTGTTCAACTTATTTTTAGGGGTAGACAAGTATTTTATTGTTTAGTTATTAATTAAGTTTTCCCATTAGTTAAAGAGTTTATTTTCTATTCGTATTTTCTTATTTGTTCTGGATTTTGTTTTATTTGTTCTTCTGTTTGTCAATATTTTCAAATAAAGCGTCAATATCTCAAGAAGGGCTATAGCTATAGTTATAGATATGAAACCTATTATCAAGTAGTATCTACTTTTCACGGGGAATCGAAATGTGAAAAATATACAGGGTGTTGCGTTTGAAAAAATTGAGAAAAATTACATTTCGCATAAATTAATCATTCTGTATAGTTTTCGAAAAATTTCCCAGTTTGTTTATAAGTAAACTATTACTAATAGTCGGTGGTATAAACAGTTTTACAAAATCGTGGTGACAACGCTCGCATCATGGTTCCAAAGTTAACTCTTATCAAAAAAACGCAAAAATATCCAGTGTGTTCCATTAAAAAAACAGGCTTGGGTTGGCATATTTTTGTTAATCACCCTGTATGTATCTAAATATTTTTAGAATATAGGCCAATGATCGTGTATTACCGCACCCAAATTGATTTTGATATCTCTAATAGTTAAGGAGCAATCCTCCTTGCGGTTTTTGCCATCTAGGAGATATGCTTTTGGTTCACAATTTAAAACTATTTTCAATATATACAGGGTGTCATGCTAAGAGTGCTGCACCAAACTTTTTTTTAATGGAATACCCGATATATCTTCTTAGTTTCCTTGTACAAAAATAATGCAAGTTTGCATGAGTTATTCCCGTTTTAATTAGGAAAATAGCTCACATTAGAGAAATTGTGAAGAAAGCCATGGATATTTCTAAAAACACCACTAAAGATTTCACAATAACCCCTAGTTTCAGACTTTTTTTCTAGTATTCACTCAATATACAGGACGAGTTAAAATACGAAAAATTTAATTTCATTTTTTCAAATAGAACACCCTATTTATTTTTTTACTATTCGACGGCATTTTCGATCAGCTTTCTGTTGATATAAGGTTTGTCTGGTAAATTCTGAATGTTTCTCTAGGTTTTAACAATAAACGTCTGAATTAAGGCCAGATTCAGAGGTTTGGTAAAATCAAGTAGGCTAGTACCATAGCTAATTTTTTTTCAGTATAACATCAGAATTGTTAAAAAATGAACACTATCACAGAGTGGTTCGCCAATATCTGGATAGAACTTTTACATAATGGATGGATATGTAGAGGAGGTTCCAATGATTAACCATCTCGCTCGCCCGACCTGACGCCAATAGACTTTTTCCTTTGGGGATGTCAGAGAAAGTTTATGTGGTAAAACCAACAATACCAGAAGACATCAAAGATCGCATTCGCTACTATTGGGGTAGAGTTGTATATTCTTGGGAGAAAGTGAAACACGGAAAGCAAAACAGCTAACAAAGGCAGTATAGCATAGTACGCGATTAGGTGTAATACGTTCATTAGTGAACCATTGTTTTTTAAGAGTTGCAGGGGTTGGTCAAGGGTAAAATAAGCAAATTATGTATTAGAACATTTCGGCACATGATTCTTATACACATTAGCGACTAAAAGATTATTGCAAAAAGTGAAATTGGAATCAATCCTCTCTGTACCGTTATAGGGAGCAAAGGTAGGTTAAATTAGGGACTGAATAGATTTTTTTATTTTTTCTTTTATTAACGTTGAAACTATTTTATGGAGATGAAATCCACTAGAGATGTTTAAACTAACCTACATTCAACAAATTTGGCGCGAATGTAGAGATGAATGTGGAGAGAGAATGAGATGGAACTCTTGGGCAGAACTTTGCACTGTATGGCTCTAATAGTAGCTTAACAGTCAGACGAACACTTTTAGAGCAATTAAACCGTTTTAACCGAGTTGGACGACCTAAGTGGTAAAAAAAAACATCTTTTCGTACTATTCGGAAAGATGGACACCTTTTTCCATGGTTTCCCACGATTTCATATAGACGGCCACACGTACATTAAAAGTGCAATCCTGGATATTTTTAACTTTTAAGGTGCTTTCGTAGTAAATGTTAAACAGTCATACGTTTATCCGGTGCAAAATCCAAATTCATTATTACGGCAAACTTGTACACTTGGGAGCACTCCGAATCCGACTTATGTGTAATACTTTATACCCCCTTCCTACATTACATCTCACAAAAACTGCCAATAAAAATAAAACAAAAATATGTGTGCAATTTTCTAAAATTTATACGACGTCTTAAGGAGAAGAATTTAATGTAATATTTGACCTACCAACATTAATAAAATTATTCGTTTTGAAAATGTATACATTCAAAGTAAACCAAACCTGCATACTTTAACTGGAGTAGCCTGTTTTGATATATGTTCCTTTAACTGCTGCCATGCTAAGCAAAAATACGTGACGCACTACCTTAAACAAAAGAACTAAGCGGAAGTCTCTAGAAATGTAAAAATACAACCAGTTCTTGGAAACCCCAAAGTTTATTGCCCTTTTTAGGGTCACTGACCCAGCAAAACGGAAGTTGATACTGAGAAATCTAAGTTCGTTAACCTGGGTTAATGATATTTTCGGAGGAAATCAATCTTCTAACGGACAACCGGTTAAAGTTTTCTACGGAATCGACGTCTCGGTTCCACCTTGTTATCGTTTAGATAAAACTCCAAGCAATACCTAGTATTTAGAAGCAAACACCGACATAATAATATAACAATTAATTTAAGCCAATAAGGTGTTGAGAAAAAATGCAACTTTCTTAGGAGTTTTGAGTAGCACCACAAGAGTTCTATCGATATGATAAGGGTAAAACGATGCAATTGATGTGGTAGTAAAGTAGCTATCGCCAATTTTTGGTTCGCACTTTGTGAATTTGGCACCCCTGACTTTGCATGCTGATTATTTGATTTAATCTAGCAGAACTATTTCTACCACTATGATAGAACTCTAGAACTATTAGGGGTGCGATAAGAACTCCACTAAAATGTTGACTTTTTTTAAATGAAGTCCTACCTTCACAGGCGTGCTTCTTGAACTATGTATATATTTTGAATACTTGCTATGCAGAGTTTTATGTAATTAACCTTCAATTCTCATGTATTATTATTGTTAATAAATTAATTGGTTTGCCATTCAATTGAAATTATTTTTACTAATAAAATCAATATAATACAAACTAAGCAACGCAAAAAAAAACATTTCATATAAAAGTTTCTTATGAGCCGTAGATTCAGAATCTGTAATGAAAAATATTTTTCCATTTGAAAAAATTAAGTTGATCTTGAAATACTTAAAAACATTTAAGGAATCTGGAAGAAACACGAGAAGACGTGGACAAGGTCGTTCCCGACTAACTGATCACAGACCGTCAATTTATAGAACACTACAATTTTCCAATAAGTCAAAGTACAGTAACAAGAACACTTGCTGAAAATCAAATATGGCCCTATAAGGCTGTCACTGGTCCAACACTTACCATAGGCGACAACGCTTACAATTTGCTCTTGAACACCAGAATTGGCAAGATGAGGACTGGACCAACGTATTGTTTTCAGAGTCTAGATTTTGTCTTTTTGGTAATGACAGATGTAATATGGTGTACCGTGTGATCCAAGATAAATTATACCTACCATACAGTTCCTAACTGCTGACAGTAGATACTGGATGTCAAATCCACGACTTCTCTTGATTTTTGGCGGTCACACCAAAGTAAAATTCCTAGACCCAGTAAATTCTCGGAGTTAGATTTTCACTTTTATCTAATAGAGTAAATTTGGCACATACATAAAATTACTTTCACAAAAAACATACTTGTGTCTTAAAGGGCCAAATTAAAATCAAAATATTTAAATATCTCTTCCTTCATTAAAACCGCACTGAACGTACTTTCACAGTTTTATACTCTGCTATTTTGCGTACATCTTACATAGCATGTATGTTTACTCCCGCCTAAAGCATATCAACCAATGAAATTAAAGCAGCAATGCAAGCTCTTTACGTTTGAGGTATGAACTAGTCAGATAAGTCTCCACTGTCTCCACCGAAACTGTCCCCATAATTCGTACTTTATGCACGTTGTTTAATTTAATCAGTTATTGCGTTTTTGTATAAAACTATAAACCTTTAGTATACCGTAAGTAGAACATAATCTTAAGGGCAGTGATTATTTTTCATTCATTTGTCAGCATTTTCCCGGCAAAAGCTTTCGACTGCTTTGATTGATAACTACAGATCATTTAAAAAAGAAATCTTCGACGTTGCCAGATTGGGAAATGTTCACATTCTAATTAATTACCAGTCGGAATTTGACCAATGAGTATTAGGCCGGTTATGTTGTGTTGAGTAGATAAATCGATTCCTACCCGACAAATTTCTGATAAAAGTTGAAGTCGGCGTTAAACTGAATCGAAGAATTAAAAAAATTAGCGTAAATTCCAAACTCGATACCAGATAAATCAGTATTATACGTTAACGATTTTGAGAGGAGTGTAATATTTGCTTAACCAACGTGTACTTTCAACAAAATGCAGCACCCCAGTATTACGCATGATAATGAATTCGACGTCCAATAAGAAATTAAGCGACTTGATAATTTGGCAACTGATCATCATTTTGAACAGTTTATTTAATTGTTAATTTTACTTTCTTTATGATTTTGTGGTTAATTGATCGATTTGTAAGTGTTACCTTGCTTTTTATTTTTTTATAAACATTTTGTAATAATTTATTGTATAACAACAATAAATTAAGATTTACACTGAACTAAAGATATTTCTTTTGGTGTACGGAACCGATCAATACCAGCAAGCTCTTTCATTAACCTTAATTCCCCTTTTACTTTGTTAAAAATTCCCTTTGCTTTACTGTTTTTTGTTTCAGTTTTCTCATTTCTCATACAATACAATAATTGTAGATTCAGTTCTGCGTAACTAATCTCTAAGACGTGTCAAGTTTTCTTCACATTGTTTTATTTGGTTCATCAATTCACTCCTTGTTTTCTGCATTTTAAGACGAGATCGAGAGGTATTAAAGTAACCACCAGTTAGAGATCCTTTTGTGATACTTGGTCCCCATCTAGAGTAACACAGTCTAAACCTGTCGTTCGTGCTATTTTTGTTGCAACATCCAAATTATAACAAATTAGTCTTTCAAAATAAGTACCTTATTGCTTTATCATATTTCTCATCATGACGTAGTTTTGACACCTTTGGAATCCTCCACTGTCTTCTTCCCTTTTGTCTCCTCCCCCTTTAACTACCTTCTTCTTTTCCTTATTTCTTCCATCCAATTCGCTCCTCTTCCTTTTTCCTCTAGTATCTCTTCTACCGTCCTCTCCTCTTCCTTTAACTCCCTGCATTCTTTCAACATATGATTAATTATCTCCATCTCTTTCCCGCACAACCTGCGTTTTCTATCTTCGTCCCTTCTCCAATATTTGATTTCCCTTTCTTCGTTTCCACATCTAAATCTTGCTATCATTTTCTTTCTTTTCTTCCTCCTTCCCATTCAGATATCCCGGTATCACATTATATTTTGCTTCTTTTACCTATGTCCATCTTTCCTGCTTTTGCACATCCCTGTCCCTTTTAATTATGTTCTCTCACGCTCACTCCTTCCCTTCTTAGTCTCTCCACTTCTTCTTTCGCATACCCGTTTCTTTTACAATATTCTTTTATCACTTCTTGCCCATATTTTATTCTTCCTTCTTTTATTTCTTTCCAGCAGTCTTGAAGAATTTTGCACTCCGATCTTCTACTCATTTCTTCGTCGTACTTTATTGCTCTTTTTCCCGCCTCCACCTTTCTACCTCCTCTCTGGTAATGTATCCCGATGTTTCTCTATCCACTCCCAGTACCCACTTCCAGTATCTTTCTTGCAGTCCCTCTATCTCTTTGTATTTCTTCATCCTACACTTCCCCCTTTCAACACCACACTTTTTATTAGTTTTTCAAATAATAGTTTCCTTTTCCTTAAGTCCATTCCGAACAGTCTTTCTCGTACACTCCACCCATCTTTGTTGTCTTATCTCATCGTGTATCCCAGGTAGGTGAATTCCTTTACCTGCTGTATCTCCTCTTCCATCCATTTCCACTCTTGTTTCCTTTTTCCTTCCCCTTTTCTCAGTACCATTACCTTAGTTTTGCTCCCATTTACTTCCAGATCTTTTCTTTTCAAATATCTGTCCATGGTTTTTTTAACATCCCCTTCATTTCTTATTCTTCCTTTGCTATTAGCATTATTTCATCTGCGTATGCTAGCGACTATACCATCCTGTTCCACACCACCAGGCCTCCTTCTAGTTGCCCTCTTAAAGTCTCCACCACATCTACAGTGTATACCGCAAACAGGCTTGGGCTTAGTGGGCATCCTTGCTTCAGTCCCTTCCTTGTTATAAATCTTTCAGCTAGTTCTCCATTCACCCTCACCCTGTTCCTCGTTTCTTCGTATATTTCTTCCATCCTTTCTATTAGCCTTTCGCTTATCTTTTTTTTCTAAAGTATTCCCACAGCTTTTGCTTGTTCACTCTATCAAATGCCGCTATCAGGTCTACGAATACCGCTACCATTTTCTGTTCCAGTTCCTTGTTAGCCATGTGTTCAGTATGTATACATTGTCTATCGTTCTTCCTTTCCTGACTCCTTTCTGTACATCTGGTATCAGTTTCTTCTCTTCTACTTACTTCTTTAGCTCTTCTTCCAGACGTTGCTATATTTTATAGCCGTTTTAGTAATGTGATTCTCTATAATTTGTTACTTTTTGTCTCCTTTATTGTGCATTGGCTATATATTCCTGTATTTCGTATATTCTCTTACTTTGTCTTCCTTCTTCCTTTATTTGCTCCCTCTCCAGTACGTTCCTGAAGTATCTCTCGCATTCGTTTATTGTCTTCCCGTTTGTGTCCGTCTTTTCCTCTTTTCTTGCTTTAAATATTTCCATGCGTCTTCCTCCGTTTAAATTAAGATTTAGAAGAATATGTGAAAGGTTTTTAATTGCGAATTTTGTATTCATGGTAAAGCGATATATTTTTGATATTTGTGTATTTACATACATTAAAAAAAATTTTCAATTTTAGCAATCAATAGTGTTTTTTTTAACAAAAACCATGTACCTCACACGATCTCCTGTATTCAAAATTTTAAAATTACAAGGTACTCCTTTCAAATTTCACCGAGTTGGTAGAGTTGTGACACGATCTGCTTAGCATTGGGGAGGTAATGGGTTCGATTCCCGTTACCGTCTACCCTGTATGATGTTTTTTCAAGGGTTTCCTCATACACATATAGCGACATGGTCACTGCGTATATGCAACCATGTGCGGCTATTTAGGGAACGCTGGGATAGTATCTTCCCCCTCAGAACTCTAATCCCGTTCTTTCCGATCCTATCCTGACCGCACCTATCCTTAATCTCACCATACATACATACTTAATCATGTATGTTGGGAATCCATGATTGTGGCTGAAGAAGCTTGGAAAGCTCAAGCAGCCCGGCCTCCCTCTTGAGAAGGGAATGAAGTACGTGGTCTTTTCCTTTTTTTCCTTCAAAGTTAGTTTAATTAATGATCAAGACACTAAAGCTGAAATGGCAATGTCAATCAACAAAGACATTCAATGTATCCTTGAATTGGGATATGATAATGTAGTTAATTCAGCTTTTGCCTTGTGTCCGCCAACAAAGATCGGTCATTTCTATTGTAAGTATGAAAAGCTTAGATCGTACGTTTTCAGACTCTATTACTATGTTGGGAATGACTGTATCTTCAAATCAGCTGCTCGTGAAATAGGCTTTTTGTACAAATCTAAGCCATACTTAACCTACTGACAACTGTTTTTGCTGTATAAGGCCCAAATTCTACCTCACCTGACTCTAACACTCACCGTTGGGTTAGTGCTCCCCAATATGCTCTTAATATCTCAATATCGTTATTCATATTCAAAGAAGAGCGGTTATGTTTATAAAGACTCGTTCTTGAGGTAAAAATGTTTTTTTACTCCGTTTCTGCTATTGTGCGCACAGGTCACCATTGTAAGAATGGTTTATCAATAATCAGAACTAAAATCTTAATTGATTTATCTTTCCATAAAATTTAAGGTATCCGTTCATGGCCTTACTTGGCCATTCATTCAAAAATAACATGAAAATTTCAGAATTTTGTTTCAAGCAATAAGTTACAATGCTTGTGTTTGCACACTGTGGCAAATCCATATAAATTATTTTGTTTGTTAGATTACTTCATTTGGTTAAGACGTGAAAATGGTTTATAGTTATGTTATTTTGATGTTTTAATGCTGCATGTTTTGGTTTTTTATGACTTAATTTTAAAAAGCTACGTTCAGCGATATAAAACCTTGTGTTTTTGTAAACTTTTATTAATCATATTCTTATTAGTACACATTACCATACAAATATACCAATGTATCATGCATGAGTCAAGTTTATAATGTTTTGGTAAGAATGAAATTTTGCCAAGTTATTATGATTAATTTATAAAAATAATGTGTCAACATATAAAAGTTTGTTGAAACTTTTTATTAACATATCTGTATTATCATTACACATAATTATATTCCAATGTTAATGCATGATCGTTTTAAATTTTATGAATTTTGCAAACAAGAACGTATTGATTAAAAATTATTGATTAATTTTATTAAATATTCTTTAATAAAGATTACTCAGTAGGTATATTGAACCTACGATGTATTATGTATAGTCGCGTTAACCAATTCTGCCACAAGTTCAAGATTCATTAAAATATTAAATAAAATTGCTATATTTTTATACTACATAAACAAAATTTACATGATTGTTGAATCTTGGTGTTGTCGCAGTTGGTTGTGGTGTATAGAAGTAAGGTGTGGTTCAAATCTTGAGTAAACTTTTTTTATGTTTTAATAAAATTAATAATAATTTTAATTATATGTTTTTGAACTTATTCGTGTATCAAAATAAGTATTGCGGTCGAAAAAGTCGATATGTTGCGTTATTTTGATGTTTTATGACTTGAACGAAAAATTTTAGAAAGTTTTCAAAATCTTGTGTGTGTGTGTGTGTGTGTGTGTGTGTGTGGTGTGTGTGTGTGTGTGTGTGTGTGTGTGTGTGTGTGTGTGTGGTGTGGTGGGCGTGCGTGCGTGCGTGTGTGTGTGGGTGTGGGCAGGTGGGTGCGGGCGTGTATGTGGTCGCTCGCCAGCCGAAACTACACGGACGATTTTGATGAAATTTAGAATGAAGGCCTACGAGACAATTATATCGACAAAACAAGCTTTTAAACGCAATAGGTATACAGGGGGTGAAAATAAAGGTGTTGTTGTGGGGGCAAATTTTCATATTTTAACATAGAAGATTGAAATTCAGGTCATCAATAACTCGCATGAAATGCAATTTTTTGCAACTTTTTAAAACTTTCAAAATTGAATATGTCCACAGTTACAGTCACATATACATTTTTTTTGTAGAAATATATTTCGGATACCGTTCAAGATATAAAAGAATTGGAAATAGATATGCGTAGTTAAATAAAGGTTCTTTAAAGAGATTTCTTTACGTAATAAATTACGGTATAAATTTGCTTACATTTAAGGGGTCAATAAGCAATTATTCGAAATTGATTTATTCAAAATTCTCTCCAAGCATTTTTTTTGTTTTTTTTGTATTTTCTAGGCAACCAACCACTCTTATGAATGTAACTAACTAACTAACTAACTTCTAAAGCTACTAGTATAGGAGATATTAATTTTCAAATATTTAATATTGATATTGTAGCGTCCCCCAGGTACCCTATCTTGAAAAGTGTAATTTGAACTTATTTGCAAGAATGCAAATTCAAGAATATAGACAATCGCTAAGTGATTTATCTTGACTTTACTGACAATAATGTCACTATTATTCAAATTAATCGCTTGTCTTACATGGACTTGCCTGACAATAATTAAAGGTTAGAACTTATTTGCAAGTCTGATATTTAATTCTGGCAAACCTCAAATCTGATCAAGAGAAGTGGCTGCCTAGTGGTAGGTATGCTGTGCTATTTGAATTAGATAGGCTGGATGAGGTAAGTGTTGCATGATGAGGGACAGGTAAACAATGAAACTACTCAAATCAATTTATATAAGTTTTGTTATGAACGAATAAGTTCAAAGGGAAATATGTAATTAAAAAGTATTATTAATTTTATTAAATACATCAATAAAAAGTTTACCTCGAGTAGGATTTGAACCTACGACCTGTACTTTGCTAGAGTACTGCGCTAACCAACTGCGCTATCGAGATTCAAGCCCTAATCGAAGTAAATTTCGTCTTTATGTATGTAGAACTGACGTAAATTCTAAATATAATGAGATTACAATCAAATTACTTATATAATGCCTTTGAGCTAATATCACAAGGATTCACATACCAAACAACTTAATAATTAATTATTAATTATAAATACATAAAAAGTTTCCTCGAGTAGATTTACTACGACCTGTACTTTGCTAGATTACGCGCAACCAGAAGCCCCAATCTATGTAAATTTTGTCTTTATGTGCTGAATCATAGCGCAGTTGGTTAGCGCGGTACTCTAGCAAAGTACAAGTCGTAGGTTCAAATCCCACTCGAGGTAAACTTTTTATTTATGTATTTAATAAAATTAATAATAATTTTGAATTACTCAAATTAAAATTAAAATTGCGCAAAGGTGTTTCAACCCGTTAATATACTATTGTGGAAAAGAACCACCAATAAAACCTACTTTATTCATAAATAAGTAATGAAAGAGTTAAATATATAACAAATCGCCATTAAATCAGGTTAAAGTGCGTACAAAATTATAACATTAAGAGAAAAATAAATAAAAAGCAGTTTAGTTATACATAAACACAATAAAAAAACCTATGTAGTCACATCCACAATTGCGTCATTAATAAATTAGAATAAAAATCGTAATACCAAACATGTGGCCCTTTAAAACTGCTCATGCCACTCTTTAAGTAAATAAGCGCATAAAACAATAAAGCAAATTACGGTACATATAAAATACAACAGTAAAATTGCACAGGCGATAGTAAGGTAAAGGCAAGGACAAAAGAAAATAGACAAGAAATGTATGCATATTGTTTAGTGACTACTAAAGTACAAAATATATACGGAAACTTGCAATGATATATATATATATATATATATATATATATATATATATATAATATATATAAGAGAAATTAGTTCGCAGGTAAAAAATTCTACTTAAACAAACTGACACAAAAACACTCATTAAAACAAAGCCTTAGAAGAGTAAGTTATAAATAGATCCTAACATCGTGACCGATATATTAGTTCGAGTGCGTTCGAAAAATACAGCGCCCCTTTCTCAGGTTACACATTCATCTATACAACAATAAAAATAAAATTCGAGGTTTTTAATGGTTTAATGATTATCTGGTCTGGCAATTGTCTTTTACAATTAATAACCAGCGCTATCATGTACCCGTTCACCAGCCACAAATACCAGAGTGAGGGAGCCCTATACTGTCTTTTATTTTAGCAGATTTCAGATTAATGAGCCGCTTGCGAATAAGATACCTTTACAAGGCAATGTTTGATTTTTAATGTTATCTAGGCTTGTAAAATGATTTGCTGCGAGATTTCATTTATATAAAAATACCAACTACACTTGAATTCCTTTAATTTATCACAGACACAAATCGTTAACCTACGCGGTTTAACTTCATAAAGGGTAACTGTTATTTATAGATTAATATTTGAAAAACACATTACAACTAACACTCGAAAGAAAAGACAAATTAGTGTTGGCTAATTCAAAAGAAAATGTACACGCATATTTTAAAGACAAACTGTTTACAATGAGAGTTTCTGATTAAAACAAAGTAAAGCGTCCGGCTCAATCAAAATTTCAACAGCAACTGCCTTCCCCTCTGGTTTCCACTCACCATGTCTACTCCCGAAAATCAACCCCGTCTTTCAAAAGAAAAAAAAACAAGAAACATTAATTTACGTTGGAACAGTTTCATATTAATTATTGCACGACATCTTAATTTAAAAAATATGCATTCGTCCGTAACAACCCTACATTTAGGTCCCGAGTTTCCTTGATTGCAGTGTGTACCGTTGGTAATTAATTACTAACTAGTGACATTTTTACATCACGAATGTGCGCATAAGAATTTCCAATGATTCGTTACGCCTCTTCAATAAAGGCAGTTCGAGCGAACATCTGTTTCTATCCTAACATGTGTTTGTTTGCAACCCTTACTCAAATATCAATTACGTAAAATACAGAAAATAAAATATCCAGAAAACATTATCAAACTTCGACTTAATATATAAAAAATATATCAAACTCCGTTAACCTTTCAATCGCGGTAACTATTGCGATTTGAACCTGTTTATTATAATAATAAACTTTCGCGGTGCGCTGCCTACAATATTGTTATAACTTTCTTACTATTTTGGTTACAAACTTGGGATTTTGGAAATGAACTTTGTTCATTTGCGCTAGTGAAATAATATTATCCTGATGACAACACTACTTCCTGTGTTTCCGGAAATTGAAAACATTCTTCGTATTGCTGGTATAACATACACATGTTCTTACTTTATTTGAAAGGGAGCGAAATTTGCTTTAAAATGATATGAAACAGTCCATAGTTGTCTTGAAAGAAAAGCGAGATATCTGTTTTTAACTTTCAACCTACATTAACATATGTAGGTATAGGTTTTCCAATCGACCTTTTTTTTTCACTATCGCTAAATCGACTTATTAGCTCATTTTATTACTTTTGGCCAAGTTTCGTCAAGATCGACCATGATGTCTAGATGTCTCTGGGGGGCGGGGAGGGTATTAGGATCAGTTTTGGCTTTTATTAAATATTTCTAAAACAGCCGAATATTTCAAAGATATAACAGTACCCCATATAATTTTTAGTAGTGTAATGCATTATCATTCACCTAGTTTGTTTATACTTTTGTGTTTCTTCTGCTCCATTTTTTAAATGTCTTTTTGTGATTGTTAAATTTTCAGCAGCTTATGGTTAATTTCCTTTAAGGTGTTTGCACGTGTTGCTCTCTTTGATTATTTATTCTTTTCCATGGGGTTTCTATAATTTTTGGAATGAAAACTTCTGTATGGGCTTGAGTACAGCATCTTGCCGCGAGCCTTGTTGTAGTGAATTTTTATTATTACTTACATCTTACTGATACTTTACGCTCTGCTTGCAGGGGAATACTAGTTTTTATTTACTTATTTATTTGATTCGCCGCGACCGTTTCGCCGCCAGGACTGTTCGCCGTGAAAGCGATTCTCCGCGATTACGGTTCGCCGCGGTGACGGTGAACCAAGAAATCTTAATATAAATGCAAATAAATTGTTTTTGTTTATTTTTATTCTATAATAATAAAGTAATATGAACTTATCATACATTACTTTCTTACATTTAATCATCCATTTCAAAATTATGGGCTATTCCGAAGATATTCAATTGTGTCTCATTAATGATAATTAGGGTATTAAAATTTTGTGCCGTATTTGTTAAAATAATTGTAATTAAATTGTAATTTACAGATTAATTGTTCAAACATAGATTTTATAATTATATCCAAAATGCTATTAAAATATTATTTCAATAAAATTTTCTAATTTGATTAACTTAATTTTCAATTATTAATACAAGTGCAATTAGATATTTAAATGTTTAACAAAATGTTTACAAACAAAATATTTGCTAAAATATCTAAACTGTCGGCGAACCGTTATCACGTCGAATCGTCTTTGAACAGTCCTAGGGAAGTAAAAGGTGACTTCAAATTCTAGACCTAAAATTACAGTTTAATATATATATATATATATATATATATATATATATATATATTATATATTAAAATTATAATAATATTTTTTTTTGCAATTTTGGTACACTAATTTAGCAGCAAAAATTTCTCAACTTTATAGAAATATGTGTAAAGACTGAAGATAATTCAATTTTACGTAACTTTTTTTTTAAAGGTTCTTAATTCGAAAACACATACGCCTTAAAAAATAATTAGAGAAGATTTATAACGCTTAAACTGAATAGAAGCAAGCGGCTGTGGAATCTTTTTTCAAGTTGTGAATATGTCTATTAACCTTCGAGGAAGGAGATTGCAGGAAGTTAGGAAGGACAAAAAACGCTAGAAATTTAAAGTAATCCGATGAAATCGATATTATTTTGAAATGGAAAATCTTATACCATCATGTACATGTCGATCGATTTAAGTCATGTTTTTATAAACATTTTGTATTGAACAAGTATTTTATATTCAATTCATATCGATGATATATATTTAAAATATGTTTAAATACATTACCTCGAGTGCGATTTGAACCCACGACCTGTTCATAGCTGCAGAACTGGCCTACTAGCAGAGCCATCGAGATTACAAGCCCACGCGAAGCAAACTTAGTCTTTATGCATGTAGAATCGGTATAAACGTATTAAGTATATAGTGAGATCACAGTCGTCTTTTTTGTAATTATGAAATGTGAGTCGCTATGTTTCATATATGCCACAGCAGCGTGACTGATTATTAAATTGTTCATTGGCTGTTGCCAATATTAATAGTAAACTATGAAAGTGTTTGTTGGCTAAAATAAACAACTTTCATAGATTATCTTAACAGTCCTTTAATCAACTTGCTTTGTCCTGAGCAAAGCCATTGCTTCAATTTTTTTCCTTAAATGCCAATGACTAAATTTTTCTGAAGAATTTTATTTACGATTGGTATACGAAAAATTTTCCTATTTTATTTAATTAATATCTTTGCAACGGTAAAGCATACTGGACACAAAGTCTGAATTTGTAGAAAAATATACAGTGGGCACTATCAAGAAAAATAATTTTTACGTTAACCGCGATTCACCTTGTAGATTTTGTAATGTTTTGTCATGCAGCTATATGAAAACTTTTATAAAAAAAACTTTTTATTTAGTTCACTGAGAGAAATAGTGGATATCCTCACAGTGGTAGGTCACTCTGTATATAGTTAAAATTAATTAAATTAAATGTATACATTCTGTTTTTAATGTATCATAATCCAAATGCATTATTTTTAAGTAGGTAATACTTTTTTTTTATTCTATTGTATATTCTTTGTAATTGATACGTTTTATATTTATTGACAACGACACCTACAGTTGCGGGTAAAACGTATAAATGTTGTAACTATCTATATTATTAGACATAAGTGTTTTTATTACCAATCAATTTGTTTCTAAACTCGTTTGAAAATTTGTGGAGGAGTTCGCCGAGCTTCATCGAGTTTAAACCACAGATTTGTTCTAACATTTAATGTCCCTAAGCCCATGGAAGTTTAAAAATTCTTGTTGTATCGGTGTTCCTATTGAACATACATTTCGAAACAGTTTTTTGGTATTCTTTAATCTAAATCAGCTTTTGATTGCATATATCTTCATTTTTGATTTTTTAATTATTATTGGTGCTTTTATTTAGATGAGCGCCTTTGCACATTATTATTTTGTTACTTTTATTTTGATAGTTCTCCCATTTTCCTGTTTTACACGTCATTTAGTATTATTTATTTCACTACTAAACCGGGTTAGTTCTATTTTTTTCTCTGTAGGGGTTTCGAAAACTATACAAGGTAGGGAAACGGTGAAATGTGAAAAAACCTAGAGGAAAATGGCCCTCGTGTATTTAAAAAATATTTATACTACGAGGTACGATTAAAAAACTCAAAAAGTGGGTTTTCTTTTATTTCAATTGCTATATTTGTTAGCGACTTTAAAGAAAGATTCGCCGTTATGCGCGCTTTGTTTGTCTGTTTATTCATGTGACTACTCCTAAATAGCTTAAGATATTATAATGTGTGTTTTCTTTGAATTGAGTTTACTACACAAGTACACATTAAGCTAGAAAGACCAATATAAAATTTTATATCTCGCGTACTTCATCAGAATATTAAATAAACTATACCTCCAATTTTGTCAGAAAATCATCGCATGTCCAAACTTGTTTTCCTAGTTCGTCGCTTCTAGAAAGCTAAAGGATAATATCCTCCTTATTCACTCTATATATATATATATATATATAATATATATATATATATATTGAATATCATTGTGCGTCGTTTCTCCTCTTACATACTAAAGCATTTTGAAAAAATTTAATTTAAACTAAGGTCGTGCAGTGCATAAAATATCGATGTTGCTTAAAATCAACACAGAATTTGGGCTGATGGTTCTATGTTGGTACACCAACTATATTATATACAAATTTCGTTGAGTTTACAGCAAAATTGATTGCCTTGATGACCAAAAGCTAAATTCTGTCACCTATGAGCGTCAGTTAGCATTTAAGCTAAATTTTGCCCAAAATCTATGTTGATACACTAATTTCGTTATGGATGCTGAAAATGGATTCGCTTGATGACGAAGGCATAAATTCCGTGGTCTATGAGTGGTTGTCAGTATTGTGCCGAATGTTTACTACAATCTATATTTAAAATCAATTTCGTTGAGGCCTTCGCCAAATTGCAAGAGAGAAAAAAATGGCTTTACTTGAGTTTGTTTCTTTTATTTGTTTATAGTTATGGAAGTAAGATAATGCAAGGCAAGGAAGTTTTAGATATTCTTAAGCTCCATTTGAATAAATACAGAAACATTTTAAGCATTTCTTTTGTTTTTGAATATGACAAACTTTTTTTTTTTCTAACTGACCACCCTATATGTTATGTTAACCATATATGTTATTACGTCATAAGAAACAGTTGTGATACACATCATGGGTTTTTACAAACAACAAAGTTAGAAGGATTGTTTTATGGATGATAATACTGGAAAGCTTACATCATATTATGTAAATAAAGTGCATTGTTTATCAATTTTAGTTTAAATCAAAGCCAAACGACGTTTGAAAATGATTACAATTTGATGTAACGACATTGTGGACCACGAACTGAATTAAACAAAACGCTGTCACAGTATTTGCCATAATGCTTTCTCATATATATATATATATATATATATATATATATATATATATATATATATATATATATATATATATATATATATATATATATATATATATATATATATAAAAAATTTTATCAAATTTTGATTTTTTCATTTTAACAAATGATTTATGCTTAGTGACTTAAACCCTAATACTAGACTTTAAAAATAATCGGTTTATAAATTAAAATGCACAATTTTGCACCATAAAAACGGTGCGCCACTGGTTATTTTTTTAAATTTTGAAATTATATAAAAAAGTATTAGTTCATTTTTTTAATTTAGTAACTTTTTAAATTCGAAGCAATGAATTTTTTAATTTTCTAAGCCCAAAAATTCCCCGCCACTGGTTGGATTTTACTCATTAACGAACCTAAATTTTATGACAAAGAATTTTTGTACAAATTTCATATCGATAGCTTTCATGGTTCAAAAGACATCGCGCGCGCGCGCCCACGCACACACGCACGCACGCACGCACACACACGAAATTTTATTCAAAATTTAAACCTATTATACAACATGCCCAAGATAAGATGAACAAACAGTATAGGGAGCTTGAAAACGGTAGAGATACGAATGCGGTTAAATTACAGAAAAGTTGTATAATTTAGGGCATATTCACATGTAGTTTGCAAAAGTTCATTATTGTGTATCGTTTCCGAGATTTAAAACACAATGCGATTTTTGGGTTTTTCTTGTTTCGTAATTCCTTCATTTATTTTAAAAGATTTTTAAAAACCACTGTCACTTTTTGAATTATATTAGATGGTGTTTTCAAATTTTTTATTCGACATTTTATTCTATCATCAACTTTATTGTTTTATATCACCGCAACTAACGGAACACCCTGTATTCCATAGTATTTTTTACCACCAATTTACCATGTATTACACAGTATGGTTTTGAAGCTAATGATTAAGAAAAATTCGGATTAATATTACCATTTGATAATACTTTATTATGTACAAATTTAACAACTCCAATCTTTTAAACCTATTTAATTAAAGTTAAATTATTATTCACCGTCTAGCATTTCTGGTGAAACCGTATTAATTGCTGCCATACCGATACTAACAACTGCTCTTCATTTTCGAAACTCCCATCATACACTTAGTTTTTCAGGTAACCCCACAGAAGAAAATCCAACGGACTTAAATCGGGAGATCAGGCTGGCCAAGCTACTGCATTGTAAGTTCCAATCCAGTTTCCTGTAAACCGCTATGACAGATAGTCCTGTACATTTCTTGAGTTATGTGCTGGGGCATCATCGTGTTGAAACCAACAGTTGTTAACAAGTGCATTTTCCAAATCAGTCCTTAGCAAGTTCAGATATCGTTAGGCATTTAAATCGTTATGGTAAATAAAAAGTCCTATTATTCATCGTCCCAAAATGCCCATCCACATATTAAATCCAAATCTATGTTGATGTCTTGATTCTTTTTTTAAATAATGATTTCGTTTTGCCCAATAATGTGTGTTACGTCTGTTGAAAATTCCATTGTTGGTTATCATGCTTTCATCAGACCAGATTATTTTAAAAGGAAAATTTAGATCTTCGTCACATTTTCTAGCATACCCTTCGCAAAAACCTGCTCGCCGCTCCTGATCAGCTGATCTAAGATCTTGACAAACTCGAAATTTATATGGGCGAAACTTATTCTTGTTTAAAATGTATTGTGCTGTAGAATTTGCTATACCATTACGATGTTCAATTTGTCTTGTCGATATTTCAGGGTTTTCAACAACGACTTGTAAAACGGTATTAGCTTTTTCGTCATCAGATTCTTTTTGACGGCATAGAACAGGTTTTGTAAATGAACCAAATTCTTTAAAATTAGATTCCAAACGTCTAAAAATGGATTTGCCAGGTTGCCTTCGTTCAGGGTGTTTATCCAAATACACCAGCTCAGTAATTACACAATTTCTTTGGGACAAGATTAGCATGTTAACGTATCGAACTTTTCTTTGTTTGTAATATTTCATCTTTCCATGGATACCTTGTTAATTAATTATAATTATAAATTAACTAAACAAAACCAAAAAACAACCCACGAAGTAATGGTAAAAAAACAACTTAAACTGTGTACAATTCAAGTAACAACAGCGATCTCAACGCAATAAAACTAAGTTAAACAGTTTTCAACAAAATGTTATTTTATCAAAGCCTTCTAATATCAACCGATATATGAAAAATTAAAAAATGTAAATCCGAATTTTTCAGCTTCAAAACCATAATACATGGTTAAATTCGTAATAAAGAATAAATAGTATCTAATACAGGGTGTTTCGTTGGTTGCGGCGATATAAAAAAATAAAGTTGATGGTTTCTCGGAGATGAAACGTTGAATAAAAAATGTTAGGACGCCATCTAATAGAATTCAAATAGTGACAATGAAGAAGTACCTTTGATTTTTAAAAATCTTTTAAAATAAATGAAGGAATTATGAAAAAAGAAAAACCCAAAAATCGCATTTTGTTTTAAATCTCGGAAACGATAAACAATAATGAACTTTTGCAAGCTATATGTGAACATGCTCTAAATTATACAACTTTTCTCTAATTTAACCGCCTTCGTATCTCTTACCGTTTTCAAGATGCTCATACTGTTCATCCTTACCTTGGGCACATTGTATAGCTTTCTCTTTATACGTAAGTATATGAGAAGCAATTAAGATAAACAAAACAAATAGACTTAAAAATTAATAATGTTATTGAAAGCATTAGCATAGTTTTTTATCTATTGGTCATTAAATAATTGATTCAAATCTTCTCTATAATTGTGTAAATAAATGGATGTATAATGTGACTACTCAAAAACCCATTAAAACCAAACCACTATTTGTAAGAAGTGGTACTCCTTGCTCCAAAAATATGCTAAAACCATACATCTCATTGTAATTCTAGGACATTAATTGTTTGCAATTGCAATTGCAAAGTTTACCTTTTTTGCTTACAAATTACCAAATAAGACAGACACATCTTTGCATCTCACACTCGGTTTTTATCCTGTTTGATGTGCCATGATTACAGTAATGAAAAAAATCACTGTATACATCATCTACTTACACCTTTTATAATTATATAATCTCAAACCTGTTTGTCAGTCCCTCATACTTTTGTTTATAGTTTCGTAATCTAATGTATTGGTTCGAAATAAGCTTTTATTTTTCTTAGTACTCTCGCATTTAAACTTTGTTATCTGAAAGTCGACTTCTATCGCTAAATAATTAACTAAAATAAAAATCATTTTACTGATCAGTATAATTTTGTTTTCAGAATGGAGATCTATGTATCAGTATATTACATCCACCTGTAGACGATCCTCAATCTGGAGAACTGCCATGTGAACGCTGGAATCCAACACAAAACGTCAGGACTATTTTATTAAGCGTTATATCTCTACTTAATGAACCAAATACATTTAGTCCTGCCAATGTTGATGCCTCAGTCATGTATCGTCGCTGGAGAGATTCAAAAGGTCGAGATAAGGAGTATGAAAATATTATAAGGTAATGATCTCAGAACTTGCATGTGTAGTTCAATGCACGGGCAGATTGAATTTCGTGGGGCTCTTAGGTAAAATTTGGTAGCGGCCCCTTTTTAAAATCAAATTTTTGAAAATTTATGTGTCAAAAAATGAGAATTTATGACTGTCCAACAGATTTCAATTTTGTAGTTTATTTATAAAAATACATCTAAAAATAATTAATTTAAAAAATTGGACTCTCCTGAATTTTAAGTCTGCAGATTCATTGATTAGGTTACTACTGAACGATTCAAATTGACAAACAAATCACAGTTTGCACTTAAACAAATATAATTGCTCCTTACTGATTGTAAAAAAATGCCATTTTACATTGCCCCTTCCTGTTCGTATAATTTTAATGTAAATGTAAAAGTTTAAATATGTCATTTGTTCGAGGTGTTTACTGGAAGTCTAGAACTGCTTTTTTAACTTTTGCTTCTGGTAAAAGTCCACTTTCTCAAATGCATATTAGATAAAATATTTATTATTTATAATCAGAGCGGAACCATTATATCTATATTCACTTCCACTATTGCAAAACAAAACCTTACGAATAAGATTATGACATTAACTAAGTATCCTCAATTAACATTAATAACGAACTTAAATTATTTTTGTAGAAAACAAGCAATGGCAGCTCGTGCAGAAGCAGAGAGAGAAGGAATTCAAGTACCACTAACACTAGAAGATTATTGTATAAAAACTCAAGTAAAACCAAACAATGACAACCAAGTTGAAATGACTGATTTTTATGATGATGATTATGATGAAGACTATGATGATCCATCAGATGGTTCAGAATGTGCAGAAGATGATGAAAATGATAGTGGTAATGGAGAATCGTGATCCCAATAGGAGATTATGCACAGATTTAATCTGTTGAATTGTATTCTTTTTTAAGTATAGGTTTTTGATAAGTGCCCCTCCTTTTCCTATTATTCTGCTATAAGCTTCATCATTATGACGCGTATTTTGGTCTCATTTAGGTAATGATTAGGAAAATCTGAGAGGTGGAAGTATTTGCAGCTAAAAAATTGATTTTTGCAAAGTTGTGCAAGAGTAAAATTTATCATTTATTAGACATATTACATATATTTTTTTTATTGTGTGCTATTTTTTTACAATTACTTTTTAAAGACTGCCATTTTAGATTAATTTGGGGTCACTATCAAACCTACGTTGATCATGTGTACATAACTAGAAAATAGTTGGTCTGTATGAATTTTGCTTTTAATTTAAAACTGGGTGATGATATGTATGCCAAATACAATATTTGTGATATTATCATTCCTCAATACGGATGTGCTCATGAACACTGTTAAAAAATGTACACTCAATAAAATCTTAACCTGGTTACTGCAAATTCGAATAAAACCATTGTTAATACTCTGCATCATGATGTGGGTTCTTGCACGACTTATCCACTTAGGCTGGCAGTATTAACGACACCCTCAACATAAGTACACTGTTTAACCCTCCTACTTGTACATATATAATAAATTGGAGAGTTTACTTGCTCTGTTTAGATGTAAAAATTGCAAAAGTAGGGCCTCTAGTATGCGTAACATTATATTTAAATTGTAAATAATTTATTTATTTAGTTAAATTTAAGTAATTTGTGTGTTACAATTTACCTTTATTTCATTTTCACAAATTACCTGTAAAAGTTATTTTATGGAATTTTATAAAAATTTTGTTTGAATGAAGGGTAACATTGACTAGGAGGAGTTGAAAAATTAGACTGTGGTATTAATGTTATATTAGAAGGAATGTTCAATTAAAAATAATTGTACTACATCTAAAATTTTGTTTTTCTTTTTTTGTTTACTTGCAGCAATAGTAAATTTTATGCCTTTTGTCTCGCATGTGTGATTGATTTTGTTAAAATTTATATTAGTCTACATACACACAGGTATTCCATAAATAAATGGCTATTGTAAAGTTTTATTTCTTACTGATAATAATGCTAATCTTACTCAAATCATTGTCGTGCATCACATTTACTTCTTTGCAATAATTAAAACCGACTTTATATACAAGTCTATTGAATTACTTAAATCTGATAAAAGGAATTGGCCTTTAGTGGTAATTGACTGAGATAGGAATGGATGAGATTAAGTGTTGGATAATAGGGGGACAGGTAAACAATAAAATTATTTAAATTAGAATTAGCGAACTTTATGCAATGATGGTTCAACCTGTTAAGTTGCACACTGGCCAAGAACCACCAAGAAAACCCAATTTACTAATCAATATGCAATTTTACAAGTAGTTTAATGAATCGAAGAAGTGGGAAGGTTTATTATATAGATATAATAAAATACCATTAAATCAGGTTAAAGTGTGTACCAAATTATAAAATCGACTGACGGTAAAATGAAAAGCAACTTGATTACATATAAACACAATAAAAATAAACGGTGAAATCACTCCCACAATTGTGTCATAAATAAATCAGAATTAAAATTTTATCACCAAACTTGTGGCCTTTATACAACCAATCATGCCAGACAGTTGAATTGGCTGTAAAGTAAAGAGAAAAATAATAATGCAGGCTAAGTTACACCCATAAAATAAAACAAATAGAAAAAGTAATAGGTAGCAATGCAGTTCAAATTACACAGGCAATAATAAAAAAAAATAGACAAAGAATTGACATACTCAATTGTATCATGTATAAAAAGTAGCCCATCACCTAAAATCCCAAAAATACATTCCTACAATTATACTGACTTCCATAAAAATTACAACACCTAGAATTTGTTGAACGATTTTATTGAAATTTTTGTCAACGATGTCTTTCATTACAACAAACAAACGACTAAAATTTGAACAAAATCTAAAAACTTGGGAACAATAAATTTGAAGAAATAAACCAATCAGTGTGTAATTAACTGTCAATTTTGCAAATTGTTTGTTCACAATTTCGTTCTGAACTTGCGAACAATGCCAAGAGTACGTCAACATCAACATTTTTCCTAATCGACTGATTTTGAACGTGGTTGTATTATTGGTATGAGAGGTCGGACTTTCGCTAAGAGAAATTTCTCGTCGTGTAAACCGAAATGTTACAACGATATTGAGATGTTGGTCCAAATGGTCCGAGGAAGGAGTGCAACAACGTCGCCCTTGATCTGGACGTCCCCGCAGCACTACAGATCACGAAGAACGTCCCTTAAGACTTTTGGCCACAAGAGATAGATTTTCAACAACTCGATCGATTGCAAATGATTGGATGAGAGGTGTAGGACCCAGAATGTCAATGTCATCTGTTTATCGCCGGATAAGGTCTTATGGGCTGCGTTCATATCGTCCATTTTTATGTCTTCCTCATACACACTTCACCGTCTACACAGGCTAGAATGGAGCAATGAAAGAGCGAATTGGACGCAAGAATGGCATCGAATTGTGTTTAGTGACGAGTCCCGATTTTGCTTGTGGGCCCACGATGGTCGTAGGAGGGTCAGACGGATGCGTGTAGAACGTAAAAATCCAACATTTTTGTGGAACGCAACACAGCCCTCACACAAGGAGTGAAGATATGGGGTGCAATATGTTACGGTAGCAGATTACCCTTGGTCTTTATTGATCGCGACTTAAACGCCGCCGGTTATATTGCTAGAACCCGTTGCGCTTCCATATCTTCAGAGGTTGGAAAACCCCATTTTCCAACAGGATAATGTGCGCCCTCATACGGCAAGGGCTACAACACGGTTTTTGGAAGAAGATAACATTGCCGTCCTCTCATGGCCTGCTCGGTCACACATTGAACATGTATGGGATGAGGTCGGCAGGCGACTGGGTAATTTACCACACCCTCCAGATAACATACACGATTTCCGGCTACGGATTCAAGAAGCTTGGGTTGGTATACCACAGGCAGCTGTAGATCACTTGATTGATAGCGTAATACGCCGTCTAAATAAGTGCATTACAAATCGTCGCGAGTAACTCATTATTTAAAAAAACATGTTTAGTTTTTGTTTCTAGGTGTTGCAGTTTTTATGAAAGTCAGTATACAATAAATTACATATATAAAGAAATCAGTTCATAGACAAACAATTCTAAATAAGCTGGCTGAACCACACACTTTCAAATTAATTAAAACAAACCTTGCAGAATAAGGTGAGAATAAAACGTTAACAAAGTGACCGATCACCTACCTGCAAACAATCATGCGAAGGTTTGAGTGACTCGCTTGGAACTACAGCATCACTTTCTCAGCTTACACGTTCATCTATATATTTCCCTGCATTTATGACCAATAAGAAGGGGTTAGTTACAACAATTAAAATGAGGTTTATCATGCCACATTTGTGCGTGTATGCGAAAATGTTGGGTAACAAACAACAAATCCAACTCATTCCAGGACTCAGCACTGCCTGACGTGGATTTTTTAAAACATTTCGTATTCGCAATTCAATTACTACCCATTGTTATCAAGAAACAATTCTGTGCGATTCAATATCTCGGGATAATTAAATAGTAACTTCTTCCAAGACAGTAAGTAATTTTCAATAGATATGTAGATATAGATAGATAATAGATTCAGCTTGTTGAATCGCTTACTTCGAGCTTTAATCTACATTTAAATATCTACTTACGCTTGAATATTTAATCCTTTAATTAAACACCTAGTCACCAGCACTTAACGGGTTAAGACACGCGGTTTAAACCCAAGACGGTGGCGATTATTTATAGATATATTGCCCGCTTCGCTAATTTATGGATACGTTTGTTTACACGTCTACCTCGCGGATTAAAATGAAAACGGGGTGATTATTTATCGATATAAGTTGGATTACACAACCACTTTAATTTTGTGTTTTTACTAAAATGGAAACGATAATATATTTATGGTCACAACGGTTTACAATTATGGTTTGCAACAAAATAGTAGAACCCAACTTCAACTAAGTGATTTACTCCCAAATCTACCCTAGTTTTTAAAAGTTCTAAAAAAAAACAAGAAATATTACGTGGGAATATTTTCATATTTATTATTAAAAGAAGTTTTAATTTTTAAACTATGCACGGGTCCGTAGCAAACCCTATAGGTCTCATATTTCAACGTTCTCAAACAGAACCGTCTTTTGAGTTTTCCGTATGTGCCAATGTAATTAATTATGAACCGGCGACATTGCACCCAATTCCGTGCATGTAAAAATTTTAAACGATTAGTCACTGTCGTTACGAATAAGGCAGTTTCGAGTTGCATGGGGAACACCTGTTCTACGCCAACATGTGTTTTCCTTTTTAACCCTTAATTACATTTAAACTTTAGTTACATAAAATCAAATATACCCCGAAAAATATCAAATTAAGGCTCATTGAAAAGACATGAAAACCCATTAATTATCTTTTCTTTCGCGGTAACAATTGCTATTTAAAGATTTTTATTACAATCAAATCAAATCTCGGTTCGCTTTCTACAAGTCTGCATTAAAATTGGTTTATTTTTATTACAAAATATTTCTTATATTTAATTATTTAATGGATTTCAGTGAATTTGTTCTATTAATAGTATTATAGAAGCGTATTATTTGGCCTCTTATTCATATTGGCTGAAGTATGCAAAATGGATGAGCTTAGGATTTAATTGAGGAAATCAACCATATGAATACAACAACATTTGAGGGTTATCAATCTCCATTTACATGAAGGCAAAAAACTAATTCAATGAGATGGCTATCAAAAATGACATTTGTTTTTTTAAAAGTTATTTGTGCATTATTAGAGTAAGAATTAAATTGTGCATTTCAACAGTATGTTAAATGCATGTTTTTACCTTCCAACCTACATATACATATGTAGGTATGGAAGGTTATGCAATCGAATTTTTTTCACTATCCCTAAATTGACTTATGACAGTTTTACGTTTAACAAAGTTTCGCCAAAATCAGCCGTGTGTGTGGGTGCGTGCGTGTGTTTGGAAGTATATTAGTATTCACGATTACTCCAGAACGACAACACGTGCGTACTTCAAAGTTCGTATTTAAACTTGTTTTTATTTCTCCTGGAGCTGATTAGATTTTGGGAAAATTCAGCGCGGAGATAGATGCTTTATTCGGAGCAGTTTTTGGTTTTTATGAAATATTTTTGAAACAACTGTATTTTTCAAAGATATAAAAATACTGTCATATAGACCTTAAATATATCAATTAACTATGACGCGTAATTTAGCGACAAAAAATAGCGATTAATTTTATAAAAAAAAGTGTAAACATATTTTTTAAGAAAATTTAATTCTAGATAAGTAACTTCTCCTTATAAAGTTTTTTAATGTAGAGCAAACTAAGTCTAAAAATTAATTAGATAGAATTGAAAATGTTAAAATTGTATCATCGGTATTTTATAGAAGCGGGCGTTTCGAATTTCTTTTTCAAATTAGCATCTAGATGTGTATTAAGCTTATCTGACATGAACTTTTAAACGTTCATCTGACATGTTTTGTTTTTTACAATGTTGCCTGTTTTCGTTATGAACGTATTAACATAATTTATAATAAATGATAACTGTAGTAACATCTTAAGTTGGTCGTCAAAGAGAAGGGGCGTGTTTTAAGTGTCCTCCGACTTCTATCTGCGGTTGGTGAAACATGTGCGCGTAAAAAAAATGACAATTGATAACCAATTACTAGTGTACGACAAGGGTGAGTTTTTGAACAAATTTATAACCCAAGGTTTGAATATTAATAAAAAAATGTAAGGGATTTTCGGTGGTGGCAAGTGAAGCTTGCCCTCAACGAAGTCCAACACAAAAATTAAGACTCATTTGGAAAAAAATAAATTTTATTCAAAGAAACTTATAAGTTACGGTAGTAGCTATTATGTAATGCTCCTGGACGGTTGCGGACAGCGGTCGTTCGAGGGGTTAGAAAATAGATTCGGGCGCCATCCAAAGATAAGCTATCGTTCAGGTGGTCTTTGGGTCCACTTCTAAACGTCTACGGCTTCCCAAACGGCTGTGTCGGGTTTCCCAGTGAAGGATAAAATTCAGGGTCTGGTCCATAGAAGATGTACCTAAAACTCAATTAATACGGATGGACGGCGAATACGGTAGTTGACAAAGGTCATAGGTCCCCTTGACAAACACAATTCCTTCACCAATGATGGATGAAAATCAATGATTCTTAATGTATATGAACTCTGTGAATTGATTTAAATTTCGCTGGTTACAGTTTAACCAAAACGGTGTCGGTAGCAAAGTCATTGCTACTTGTCGAAATAAATTTAACTAAATTTTGATACTCGTTTACAGAGCAAGTGTTTATCAAGTTGAATTCTATTAATTAATCTTTACTACCTATTCTTTACCTCATATCATTTCAGAATGGCAGCTTCGTCTATAATTGATACATTGAGAACGAAAGATAATAATTTTGGTAAAAGTACTTACCTATATAGAGTACGACGTTTAAAAGTGGGAAGGCTCGAAATTCCATAATTTTAACGACGAGGCGACAGCGTAACAATTTGGTTTAATTAACTACTCAATTAATATTTCTTTCGTCGTGCTAAAATTATTCGCTATGAAACAACAGAACAATTAATATAAAATTGGGCCAGTTTCCATTAACAAAAAATATCTAAATGGTTTAATTAGTAATTAATAACACTTATATCACCTCGAAACTACGCAATTCCAGAAGCTGGTTACTGTTTGACACATCTGTCGGTGTTCACGTTATTTAAATATACAAATTTTGTACAATAGTAAAAGATTAGATACATTCTTTTCATTGTAGTTAGAATTCATAGAAAGTATTTCAGATTTAACTTTATTTATTTATATCGAAACTGTTATTTAACATAAAATTTTCACTAAATAAATGAACTAATTTATAAAGACGGTGTTAACTATTACTTGTTTATGTTAAGTTAAAGCTCTCTTAATTAGCTGGATCGGATTTTAAAGTCTATTTGAATGCTTTGGTTTCTTATCATTTTCTAATATTAATATAAAAGGTTTTGAATGTAATTTGCATTTAACGTTTTAATATAAACTGAATTACTACTTATCAAGTTTAATCTCGGAATAACAAAAAGAAAACTTGCATTTATATTAACTGCATAATTATTTATAGTACTTGATAAGTTTTAATTTGAAATAAAGAAAAATTTATATTTGCAATTAACGCCTATCTTTTAATTTTACTCTTATCAATATTCAACGGTGCATAATTAATTTATTTACGGACTTAATTATTGTTTGTTATTAGTGAAGTAACAGGAAAAGAAACTAATCTTCACAACCCCTTTTTATTTTATAAAAAAAAGAGAAAAAAAAGTGGATTACATCCAATAAGCGGTCTTAATTCTACAAAATGAAACTAAAAGTCTTTCTAAAAAAAAAAATAAAACTACTTATCCTAAAACGGTTTCTTCCCGCAGATTTCCAATTTATGATGATTTTTTTTGTAAGTTAATTTTCATGGAACCGGAAAATATTTTCAGTTGTAAAATTGATGTTGCTGATAAGTTAAAACCAATTATTAAGAAATTTTATTTGGAGGAAGAGGACATTATGCGGGAATATTCCAAACTAAGGTATTATTTCTCGCAAGATCAAAAGACAGATTTACTTTAAAAAGTATTGATTTACCAATATAAGTAATTTGGCTCAAATAATTTTAAGTTTGCCTCATGGAAACGCCGATGTATTTTCTTATGTTACGGACATAAAAACAAAAAAAAACGTAATCGAATGACGATGTCAACTCTGTCGGATTTACTGCGGGTTAAACTAGACATGCATAACAAAAAAGAGTGCTGCACGTCATATAGGATTAATGAAACACATATAAAACTATTTACAACTAATTTGTAAAAAAATGAAGCACACACCGAAAATATTAATACAGATTCCACATTCTCAGATTCGGATTAAATTTAAATGTTATGTAGGTTGTCATGATTGAAAAAGACCAGGTGTAGCAATCCCAAAGATACGCAGTAGTTCGACCAGTCAGAAATTTATCCAACATACAAAAAGCAACACGGCGACATGTCTAAATCATAACCTGAGAATACCATAATATTACAACTTTAATCGATATAGAAATTGATTTTTTTTCGTCAATTTATTAAGAATTACATATTTTTATTAGTTTATGATTATTATAATTTTGTATTATATAATTATTACAAATTTTTTAATTTTGTTTGCATTTTGCCATTCCGGATAAAAATTTGATTGGCTGCCTATTGTTCGGTCGGCCATTATACGCAATGCTACACCTACATAATAGATAATGCAGGAAATACAAATAAAATAACTATTGTATCTCTAGTGTAAGCAAGTGTAAGTAGATTATGTAAGCTCTGTATTTGTTTACAATAAAGTTATATTTGTTATAGTATGTTTTGTTACTCAATAAAGCTGTGTTCTGTATATACGGACAACATCGTAAAAATGAAACATCGGGTAGCGACAAGTGGCGACATTTTGTAGAAACTATGGCGATATCCCAACGCCGCGTTGTGAGTACACTGTTGAAATGTTCAATTTGTCTCGTATTTTAAACGCGCAGCTCATATGCTCTGGCTATCTAGTTATTAATAAGGTATCTATGGTTAGCAGGCTGACCATTAAATATCAAAGTGACAGTATATAGAGTCTTTAATATATCATATTTGCTAGTTTAACAAATATACTTTGAAATGAGATGTCCAAAGAATGTGTCTAATCAAAATTTGAATTTTGGAAGTGTCTACAGTAACAACGGTACAGAATTTTTTGAGCGCGATAGTACATATTTAATCACTACATTCATTGCCATTGCTTTCGGTTCCACAGATAATTGACCTAAGCTAAACACAATAGGATTTTGTATAAATTCATATTGCTTTTGAACATCCCACCATTCGGACATTTCCTTTTCTGAGTATGTAATGCATTTTTCATCATATGTTGTGTGTTTTGAAGTAATTTCTTAAAAATGTTGCTCTGGCAACAGCTATATGATCTTATTCCAATAAACTCATTATGGTATCATCCATTTTAAAATCGAAACCAATAGAACGTAACAGTCACTTTAAGCTTGTTACACTACATGAATAAATGTTATCCTCCTTTAACTCGTACATTAAGCTGTTTACTATAACTGACAACACTAAAATAATTAAGTCAGTTTATGTAATAAGTATTTTTCCTACGATCATGTACGAAAGTTATTCATATCGCACAATTAACCGTACAGAAAATAATACTTTCGCACACTAGCGCGTTTTACTTTCTCATAGTAATCAATACGAAAGTACAAAACACTTGTGCTACCGTAGCAACTACCGGTTATCATCGGCCTGACAAGGAAATCGGTCGCGATCAAAGTGGCCACACTTACTGCTATTCCATAAATAATATGAGAAAGCTGATGGCATTACCATAGTGATTTCAAATTATGTGACTTTTATGATTTAACAAGTTTAAATATTCAGGTAATCGTCTTTAAATTCATATAATATAATTACGAACTACATTATTTCTTAGGGCATGATTATGATTTCTTAATAAGAAACTTGAAATATTAAGTATGTATTAAGTATATTTTGTAATTGTTTAATTTGTGATCAATTAAACATTAAGGAGACTATCCTTTTTCATGGTTGTAGGAAAAATAGTGTGCAATACGCTCGCATGAAAATGTCTATCCAGCACTCGCAGGATTCTCACACTCGGGCCCACGCTTTCGTGTGAAAATTCCCGATTGTGCGATATATACCACTTTCGTAGCTGGTTATGTAATATACTATTTCCTACGATCATGTACGAAAGTGATTAATTTCGCACAATTAACCGTACAGAAAATAATACTTTCGCACACTAGTACGTTTCACTTTCTCATTGTACCCAATATGAAAGTAAAAAACACTTGTGCCTTTTACTTTCGCATTGCTTTTCTGTAACTTACCAAGTTACCATAGCAACTACTGGTTATTATAGGCCTGACAGGGAGTTCCGTCGTGATCGAAGTCACCACGCTTTCTGCTATTTACATAAGTAATATGAGCAGGCTGATGGGAGCACCATAGTGATTTCACATTATTTGACTTTTATGATTTGACAAGTTTAAATATTTAGGTAATCATCTTTAAATTCATAATAATTACGTACTACACTATTTGTTAGGGCATAATTATGACTTTTTTTATAAAAAACTTGAAATATTAAGATTGAGTATATTTTGTAATTGTTAAATTTCTGATCAATCAAACATTAAGGAGACTGTCTTTTTTCATGGTCGTAGGAAAAATAGTGTATATCCTATACAAAACATAATAAAGTACATTCAGCTCGCGCGAAAGTGTATTCTGCACTCGCGCTTGCGCGATATCTACCACTTTCGTAGCTTGTTATGTAATATACTATTAATTACAATACTGACCTGTGTAATCGACGTTAGAGGAAAATTTGGTCTATTTCGATCACGCTCCGTTTCAAAATACCGAAGAATCTTCATTAACATGACCTGGTTTTGATCTTCCAAAGATTTACATTCTAAAGACACTATACTAGAACTTATGAATGGCCTTTAAAGAATTCGAGTAGTCTTAATAAAAACTATTTTAATAACTCAGGGATTACAAAATGGGATAAATGCACGTGACATCAAAACAAAGAAATTGTGAGGTTAAGTTGCTGATTTATGTGTTAAAATCTCCCTTTTCTTTTCCATGCGTATATAATTATATATATAATATATAATTATCATGTTATGGATCATAAAACACCTTTCGCGGTCCGACTTTAATTAATTGTTTCAATGTTAAAAAATAATGAATAAAATATTTCATGTATAAATATTGTCCACTGGTATAAAACGTACATCTGTATGACCAATGTTCATGAAGGAAATGCCAACGAATATAATTTCATATAAAGTTGGCCGGATGTTGCTGGCCGGAATATTTTGACGTTTTCATATATTTTTTGACACTACTAATTGTTAGTTTTAAACTGAGTTTAATACTTGTAATTTTATTTTTTTACTTTTAATTTATTTTTTAATATAATGTCGGGTCAATGGCAAGTTGTAGGAAAGAAAAAAAATAAAGAAGCAGTTTCCTTAAAAAAACCAGAAAAGTCTGGCTTAGATGATAAGAAAAAACAGTTTATGAGTACTCCTAAAATAGAAGAAGTTCGTAAGTATGTCGTATGCAGTATATAAAAAATTAATTATTTTCGGATTTCCAGTTCCTTTACAGCAAGTAAAGGATTTGTATAATTCAAATAAAAATAAGGAAAACAAACCTCAAGTTAAACCAAAATCTCAGGAAAATGGAGTTAAAAAAACCCAGAAAAAACCTGAAAAATCTCAGGCACCAGCTAAACCTAAACCTCCAAAATCTATTGAAAGTGCCCTTAACTTTGTATGTAACTAAAAGTAATACTAGTTTTAAATAGAGTACATTACAGATTAATGTTGAAGAGTTAAAATTATTAATAGATGAAAGAAAGCGACTCTTTCCAGATGCTCCATTAGTATGTTTAAAGGATGTTGTAAAATTTTTAAGTCAGAACATTCCTCTAGAAGTTTCAGATCCAACATTTTCTTCTCATCCAGATGGTTACCCAAGTTCTATAGTAAGGTTCCCTAAATTTTCTTAGCCCAAATTTAGTTATTTTCTTAACAGATTCCCTCTCCTTTAAAAACTATTTTGGATAAAACATTGAAGGATTTAGGAAAAAATAATATGCAAGTATTTTTTGATTTATTGCTTACAACGATGACAAATGATATGAGTAAAAATGTACATACATTAGGATCTAAGATTTATATTCAGTCTGTTGCATTTATGGAACCAAACCTTGTTCTTGCTAGTCTAAGTAAACATGCCAGTTTGAGAACATCATATCAAAATCGCCCACCTATTGGACTTTCTATATTGTGGGGTGTTGGACAAGTTGGTATTAAAGATTTAAATGCAGGATTGAAAGGTTGGCGAGACTGTTAATTTTGAGTTAATTTAAAATAAATTTTCTTGCAGTGTTTCAAGAAGTTATGTTGCCAATTATAGAAATGAAAAGTTATTCACGTTACATTGTAAACTATTTAATTTCTTTAATCAATCGTCATGACAAAGCTCATATTAGTGTAGATCAATACTTATTAATCTTAGATATTGCATTTGCAAATTATAAAAATTTTCCAAATGACCTCAAACATGATTTCCAAAAAGTAATACCGAAGTTAGAATCAATGTTACTTGGAGACAAGCAGAAACTACATTTATTTGTTGAACCTTTAGTAAAAAAATTATTGAGTAACAATAGTAAATCATACCAAGATGAAATTTCTAAAGTTTTAATTAAGTGCTTCATTCGTGATCAAAATGCTATTAGTTCTTGGAGTAAAATGTATTCCAAGTGCTTACCACAAAGTGCCATTTTATTAAATTACCTTAGTAAGTTGAAGTTTGTTGTTTTATTGTTTTATTTAGTTTTTATTTACAGGTGAAAAGTGGAGTTCCCTTTCAAACAAGTTTAATAAAACAGTTTTGGTTAATTTGTTAAATACCTTCAATGCTACAAATGAAGAACTTTTAACCAAAAAACGGAAAGAAGCAGGACTTTCTGACTCTGTTGCTGTTATTAAGGTAAAATTGTGCAAATGCAAAGTATTTATTATTTATATAATTTGTGTAGAACATATTTCTTGGTAAGTTGTGTTTATCACGTAAACAAAGAAAGAAGCTGATAGAGCTTTTAACAATTATAATTACCTAACAATCATTTTGAGGTCAATAATGTTTAACTTTTTTAAGAAGCTTTTCTTTTTGAAAACTACTTTTGTTTTTTGAAAGCACAAAAGGGAAAATTACTTTAAAGATTTTTGAAGTTCAGTTTGTGTTTTATTCATAAATTTTTCTTATTAACATGTTTACTGTCCCGTGCATCATGTGTTGTGCATATCAAATTGTGTTAAAAGTTCATGTATCAAATGTAATTTTCTTGCACTAACAACTTCAATCCTAGTACTCCAGATTGATCTTGTACTACATATGATACTTGGACATACTGACAATAAATGTAAAAAAGTTGCCTACTAGGACTCGCAAACGTTTTTTGCTCAAAATTAATACATGTTTTTTTATTATACAATTGTTTATATGTAACAAAATTAACTTAACTTAACTTAACTTAACTTAACCTTCACGCCATTCCCTTGCGGTAGGCAAAACAATCCCTGCCTCTTATTTATTTTTCATTCACAATCTTTCGCCATGCTTTCCTATTTCTGCATACCTCCCTAGCTTCCGCAAGATTCATACATAGTCTCTGACATGCCCTTTTGTTTTTAGAACTCCTTATCTTTCTTTCCTTTATCATAGATTCTACTACATTCAGCCAAGTTTTACGCGGCCTACCAGGCCCGGCCTTTCCCCTAACCTCACCCACATATATTTGTTTCGTTAATCTTGTGTTATTCATTCTCTCAATGTGACCAAACCAACGTAATGTACAACTTTGATATCTATCCATCATCGTCTTTTCCTCACCACACTCCCTCATTATGCATTCATTTTTTATCTTGTCCCTTCTCGTTTTACCACATGCGCTTCTCAGAAATCTCATACCCACAGCATTTATTTTTCTTTCGTGCTTTTTTTGACATACCCATGTCTCACTTCCATACAGTACTGATGGGACGAATACGCCATTATAGATTGCTCGTTTCGCAGCTAGGCTCATGCTTTCATTTCTCATTATCGTCCACATACTTCCAATCACTTTCCTTCCAGCATTGACCCTTCGTCCAATCTCGCTCTCAATTGTACCATCTGCAGTAAACATTCTACCGAGATATACCAGCTCGTCCACTTGCTCCACGATTTCATCTTGCAGAGTAAATACTCTACTCTCCTTTCCACCTTCCCGATTGAACACCACAATCTTAGTTTTCTTCGCGTTTACCTTTAGGTCCATGCTCTCACAGACTGTATCAAACTTCCTCAGAGCGGTTTGCAGCTCATCCGCACTGTCACTTAATAAGACTGTGTCATCTGCATACACCAGAGTCGTACATTTACGTCACCAACCATTACACCATTTTATCGTTACATGCTTGTCTAAGACATTTATCCATGTATACATTGAACAACCACGGTGACATCACACAGCCTTGCCGCACTCCTTGCTCAATATTAAAGTATTCACTCACACCTCCTCTCACCCTAACACATGCCCGACTACCGTTGTATACTGCCCTTATTCCATTTATTAGACCTTTATTTACGCCATATTCATTTAATATTTCCCACAGCTTCTCCCTATTCACTGTCATATGCTCTCTCCACATTTACAAACGCACAGTACAACTTCCTTTTTACCTTTAAACACTTTTCGATCACCTGCTGGAGAGCAACCATCTGATCGACACATCCTCTCCCTGGCATGAAGCCACCTTGCACATCCCACATCTTAGATTGTATAGTTCTCGTACTCTATCAATCAGTATTCTTCCAAATACTTTACCAGGTACGCTGAGCAAGCTTATTCCTCTGTAGTTCTTACAATCACTCTTGTTCCCCTTACCTTTATACAATGGTACAATGATCGCGCTTTTCCAATCACTCGGCACTTTTCCACCATAAGGCATACATTGAATAATTCACGCAATCTTCGTATAAGCTTTGTACCACCATACTTGAGCATTTCACCAGTAATTTCATCTACGCCTGCTCCTTGCCGTTTTTCAACCTTCCTACCGTTTTCTTACCTCAATTATTCCAATATCCTTCTCAGTTTCATTCATCATTTCTTCTATATTCTCCTTATTTAACCCTTCAGTCTTACGTTCCTCACTACTGTACAGCTTTCCGAAATACTCTTGCCAGCATTTCCTCACTTCACAATCGTCCCATACTATTTCGTTTCTATCATTCATCACTCCTGCAGCGTTCTGTTTTGGGCCACGTTTTGTATTTTTGACCCATTTCCAGAAGAGTTTTTGGTTTTCCTCAAAATCATTCTGCATTTTCTCTCCTTCCACAGCCATCACTTCCTCTTTACTTATTCTCACTGCCTCCTTCGCTTCTTTGTTTCTAAATCTGTACACCTCATACAATCGTTTCTTCTCAGTCTCATTTTTTGCAGCAATCATTGCCATGTACGCATATTTTTTCTTACTCACTGCCTTTTTTACCGACTCATTCCACCAAGCACATTTTTTCTGTCTACCTACAATCACTCTTCCACATATTCGCACGGCACAATTGACAACAGAGTTTTTCAAGCTTATCCATGCACTTTCAACGTCAGTGTCTTTTATTTGTTCGTTCCACACTGCTTCATTCACATTCAACTCTTTATTGACAGCATCTGCGTATATCATTCTCGCACCATTATCCACTAGTTTGTCAACCCTAATTCTGGACGTTCGCACTACGTTTGCTTTCTTTCTCCACACCCACTTTTTCCCTAGACACACTCTCGATACAACCAAAAAGTGGTCCGATCCACACTCCACTCCGCGCATTACTTTTGTGTCTTTCACCAGGTTTCTAAGCCGTTCATCATACACTATCAAGTCTATCATACTTTTAGATTCACCTCTTTGCCATGTATACATATTCACATTTTTATGTTTAAACCACATATTGGATACAAACAGGCTTCTCTCAACACAGATGTTCAGCAGGTGTTCACCATTCTCATTGATTCTTTGGTCTCCGAACTTTCCTAGAATCACCACTTTCATTCTAACCCATATTACCCGGGGAGAGACCAATTCGTACTGTTTAACACATCTTTTCGCTCGTTCACTTATGATCACCCCAACTCCTTTTGCGCCATGCACTTCCGTAACAAAATTGGAGCAAATTTAAAGAAATGTAAACGTGTGGCCCACTGAAGTCCACGTTTCCTTAATAATAATAATAAAAAGTGAGACTAGTGATAAATTGATATTCAAATCCAAAAGCTCGAGCAAAACTATGTGGAAGATGATAAGGTCACATAACCATAACCATAAAATAAGTGAAGATATCAATATCACAGCTGACGAGTTTAATCAATATTTTGCTAATGTACCTAGGTTTTGACTACATCCAAAGGTTAATAATTGCATAAGTTAATACTACATGTCTATGTAAGAAAGAAATAAAAGTACTGCCCTGCGATAGCACTAGCATTTAAAACTGTAAAAAGTAGCTCAGCAAAAGACATATATGGAATGTCTTCAAACATTATTAAACATAATATTAGCCAGTTAGTTTATCGACTTATTAAATTGTTCAATCTAATTGTAACATCAAATAATTTAAAAAAATTACTAAAAGTAGCGTCCGGAAGAAATATAAAACTTTGGATTGTAGGAAATAAAACAAACACTATTTTTGAAGTTTTACTGTATTACTTAAAATGACAATTGTTTCGACAAAACACTGTGTCTTCATCTAATTTAGTATTTAAACTAAATTTATGCATGTATTTATACAATATCTAAGTAGTTATTGGAGGGGGGGGGGGGTAAACAAAATTTATTAATTAAAAAACGGTGAATTGTATACATCTAGTTGTTTGTTTAATAACTGATCTGAGTATTCTCTCTTATTACTTTCTAAAGCTTTTAATAAATCTAGTTTTCTACTTTTGTTTTGAATGTAAAATTTCAAAGTTACTATTAAAATTATGGTTTTCTGCATTTAAGTGTGAAGCGTAGTTTGATTGACAAGATTTACGATGTTCAGATAATCTAGTTTTTAAACTTCTTCCTGTTTGACTGATATAACATTTATTGCAATCACCACAATTCAACTTATAAACTCCTGACTTATGTCCTTTGTAAGTTTTTGACTTATTATTTTTGACATATTTTCTTAGTGTATTGTTACATTTAAGGGCAAATAAAATTTTCTTAATTTGTTAGAAATCATTTTTGAAGGTTTTCCTATATACAGAGTGTCCAGAAACTCTCCTGACAAACGCAGACTACACATACTAGACATGATTTTATGTCAATTTAACCTGAATTACCTTAATCCAAAAATGCCTCCTAAGAGAGCTAGAGCTCTTTGAAGATCTTCAAGTCACTCTTTGTTAAATATCTAAAAACACCGCTAGGTAAGAAGTTCAAACTTGGTACAACGAATAAGTCGATAATGACAAACCGGCTCCGGAAATACGATTTTCTTATTGCCACCAGAAGCGGGCCACTTGGGGGGCCAACAGCTTTTTTTTTAACGAAAATTTTTATTTTCAATTTTTTTATGGATTTTACGTCAAATTTAAAAACTACGATATTTTCCATACAAAATGTGCTCTTAGTTGAAATCGCTACCTTGTACATACTTACCGTTTTGTGAGAAAAATAAATTTAAACTTTTTGTGTTTCTGGCAGAAAATACTATGTAATTAGAAGTAATCATGGAATTTAGCAAGAATTAGACAATCTTTACAGAAAAAAATAGATTTATGTATTGAAACAAATAGTCATGTAGAGCATATGTGCTATAAAAATTCGTTCTGTTGTTGTTAGTTGCCTTAATCTTATTTTTTATGTTAGATACATAAATTATGTTATACTGTCTTTAGAAAATAAAACATTTGTTTTATGAATCATGATTTTCTGCCAGATACACAAAAAGTTTAAATTTATTTTTCTCGCAAACTGTACGAGATTTTAACTAAGAGCACATTTTTTATGGAAAATAGCGCAAAGTTTTTAAATTTGATGTAAAATCCATTAAAAAATTGAACATAAAAAAATGTTAGGTAAAAAAAAAAGCTGTTGGCACCCCAAGTGGCCTGCTTCTGATGGCATTAAGAAAATTGTGTTTTCAGTGGCCGGTTTCTCTTTGTCGACTTATTCGTTGTACAAGTTTGAACATGTTAGATAGCGGTGGTTTTGAGATATTTAACAAGTGACGTGACGGTGCCATATTCAAAGGGCTCTAGCTCTTAGGAGACATTTTTGGATCAAGGTAATTTAGGTTAAATCGCCATACAATCATGTCTAATATGTGTAGTTTGTGTTTGTCAAGAGAGTTTCTGGATACCCTGTATGCTAAAGAAACGAAATTCTTTCTTAAAACTGGTATATTAGAATAAACTAAATTTAACCCATGCTTTAATACTTTTTTATGTAATATTTTATTTATGTCCATATTGTGTTATCTGTTATCTATAAATTGAATTCTGATAAAGGTACATTTAATAATCTATGTATATAAGAATTAAATGCTGCCATTTTATATGTATATGGATGGGCAGATGAATTACCAATTACTTAATCTTTATGGGAAGGTTTGTGAAAAATAGAAAAATTTTGTCTGTTATCTATTTTAGTGATGGTTACACCCAAAAAATTAATTTGGTTATTATTTTCTGTCTCTTAAGTAAATTCTGTCGATATATGTAGCTTATTTAAAAAATTTAAAAAAGTATTTCGTAAAATTATCATCAACATATCTGTACCAAAATAAAAAATTATAAGGGGTGGTTATGTATTTGAATTTCTGCTAACAAAGGGATTAACATTTCTCTTCGTTAATATATTGTCTATAATATTTACAACCTCTACACCTAGGATTGACGGAAATGAAATCAATTTAGCATTTTTCGAGATATTTAGATTTTGAATGTTTTCGGTTCACTGAAATGAATTTTTAATGCTATGTTTAGGAGAAAACCCGATTTTGTTGGATAATGCCTATTGATCTAGATATTTTAAATGCAGGTGCTGTTGGTACTTGTCGATTCATAATTGTTAAATAATAACATAAGTCTAGCTAAAGTAGTAAGATATAAGTAAACTTATTCCATAAGAAAACTGCATATTCCTTTTTCTGATTTAACTTCAATGTTTGTTGTTCATTCATTTAGTGAACTAAAAAAATGTAAATGTACTTATACCTTTAGAGTGAAACAGCAATTTAATAACCACAGATAAACTGAACTTATACCCTTTTAGGAAACAGATCAATAGATATTACAAATTTGAAAGTTGACAGTCCAGAAATATATTAGTGTAGTGTAAGATAGTAGTATACTGGGTATAATATTTTCTTATGAGTAATATAAAGATATGTTAAGTGGTAGAACATCAATAGAATACATAAATTCACTCAATAATGAATAATGTACAAAATGGTAGTGTCAACATGTTTTCGTTGCTCTGGAGATATGTCAAATTAACGTCTAAGTATGATATATCTAATTTTTAAACATTTTTTTAAGTACTAGATATCTTTAAGCGTTACAGTCACAATTTTATTTTATATGAGCACAGAATTACAAGAAGTGCGTTTGAGTTGATTTTATTACAGTTACAATTGTTACAGCTCTTATTAAACAGTAATTAAACAAACCATACATGATGTTGTAACAATAAACTTAAACTACCAAATTTTTATTCTTTATCCATATCAGAACTTTCAGAATAGTTCTTCACATTAATCACCATCTTCTCATCAACTGTAATGTCCAACATTTCTTCACGTTTGTACCATTGCTTGATAGTATTTCCTGTATGCTGCACACAATTAGACCAGGTAGTTCGGTTACATTGCTTTAATGATTCATCCCACATTGCAATAACATTTTCATTTTTATAGTCATCTCTTTATAATATGAGGTTTAAAAAGCACCAGGTGTAAATAATTTAATAATAAATAAGTTCTCAAAACAAATCGTTAAAATAACACGAGATCCAAACCACTCAATAAACATAATGCCGTTGTCCCAGTCGGTAAATTAAAGTATACCAGTTCAATCTTTTGATTTGCTTAATTACCACAAATTTCTGCTTGGTTATTTCCACTTAACATAAATATAGTAACTGCAATGTAACAATAATAAAAATTATCTCGGACGCCAAGTTATTTTTGATTATGCTCGGAATAACTAAACCGAGTATACAATAAAAAATTCACCACAATGTCAAAATAAAAAATATACAAACTATGTTTATTAAATATTTAAATTTAGAATTATATAAAATATATCTTAAAAACTAATTGTAATAGCCTTAAATTGCTAAATTATGGATATAAATACCCGTTCGAAACTTTTTGTACACAAACTTTTTGATAACATCTGGTATCTAAACAAATACGGAAATGTAAACCAAAGGTGATGTAATCTTTGCACCAATATTGCGCAATATATCGTAATAACAATGCTGTACGTTGTAAACCATACCAAAGTTGGATTTTCCTTCTTATAAATTTATCTTCATGAAATTTTGAATAATCCAATGTTTATTGCATTCTCTTGAAGGTTCAAATAAAAAGGTGTGATCTAAGTTTAGATCTAAATTAAGTTCAAAATTGCAATCATAAGCATCAAAAATGCCAAAAGTGGTAAAAATGTAAAAGTAAAAGTAAGTAAAAAAATAAAAGTGCCTGCAAAAAGCAAATGTTTTAAATTTTAATATAATACGAATTAAATGTACCTTACCATTAAATCAATGGCACTTTTCACTAAATTTAGGTGGAAACCCAAAAATGGCTTCCTAAACAACACAGAATACATCAAGAAATGAAGGACGCTTAGGATGTCAGATGATATAGCGGTGCGCGAAAAAACGGGCGCAAATAATTAATTTAAAGATATGGAATATAAACCCCTAAGAAGATATGCACTTAAGTTACACCAAAATGCAAATTAAGTTGCCTACCACATACTTATAATTCATTAATAATTTAAAAACTTTTTTCTTATATTTTACAACTAAATGAACGAAGAACGTAAAAGATTCGTTACATCTTCCAATGTGTTTATCGTTAAAGTCACAATGATATGGTGGCAATCGTAACACTGTATGTCCATAGCTCCTAATTATTTCATACACGTCATATGGTATCTATATTTGCAGAGATTTAATAAGTGAATAAAGTTCAGTTCTGAACAGTATGGATTCATAACTTAATATTTGTGTTAACCACGAAATCATCTTAGATTTTGTCCAGGAAGATATTGGTACCTTCTTGACTAAGTTTGAGTGGTACGCTGCATTGTCCATGATAATTAATGAAGCCTCTTCCAAATTATTTAACAAATGCTTAATAAGCCATTTTCTTTTAATGATTTTGAAGCAAATAATAGGTAATATTTTGTAATTTCAGGGATTTGGTCAATTACTTATTAATTCTTTTTAGCTGCTTAAGCTTTTGTTTATTATTTGTAATGATTATATCATTAGCAAATAATAGGGACACATTCTGTATGTGGTGGAACCCGCGCGTATAACAATAAATCATTTATCATCATATCCCTAAGGTTTCCATACACTCTTTATGTCTTCATCTTGCCGCGGCTTACCTGGATTTCCTTTTGAGTAGATCCATGTTTCATCCATAAATAGCATTTGTGTTCGACTAGATGAATGATCTCTTGAATGTATCATTTGAGAAAATGAGTTTGCATTGCTATATTCCGCTTTTCCAATAAAACTCTACAATTAGTCTTTTTTGAATTTGAATCCTAATGTGTGTAATGCATGATTTAAACTTCTTTCACTTTCTTACGGAGTTCAGCATTTAAAACTCCAACTGTAACACGTTTTTCTGTAAATAAAAGCATTTCAGATGTGGGACTAGGTATATGTTAGATTGTGCATACATATTGTACAATGCACATTTTGGATGTTTCTGACAGATCATTCGATTTGTTTTTTTTTACGAGGTCGTGTCTTACCTGGACTAGATCTACTGTGAGATTTGATATTCTTCACTGTGGCCACAGATATAACCAAAGCATGTGCCATTCATTGTAATTTTGCGATTATAATAATGAAAAAAAAATATTACCTCCCTCTTGAAAGCAAGCAAGATAGTGTCCTTTCCAGTAAATTTAACACAAACTCCTGCACAAAGGAATATAAGATATTTGAAATGATAAAGGTAAAGAGACAAAGAGAAGAGTTCTGAAAAGAACTGTTGTGAAAATGTGTAGATAATAAATGATGAAAAGGATGTGCTATGTGCTAAAATTACGTCGTTAGTCAAATTAGAATTGATATGAATGAAAGACACTTTGATATGAGATGGCAGTATACACAAGTTGGATAGCGGGGCTCATAAGCTAATGACGCAGGGCGAGTCTTTCATGGCGAGAATATTTATGTTTATGTACCTACTAGAATGAACACAACATAGTATTTCTTTGTATTCGTGTTTATTTATACTGGTGTATTTATGTCATATATGCACAAAATTTGTCAACACTTAAAACTAATAATACTTTTGACACAAATACAAAAAATAATGAATAACTTGCTGCAGTTTTTCCACTATGTAGACTGGACGAAGATATCATATTTCAGAAATGACAGGAGCATAGTACAGTTTAAAACAATGTGAGAATGACAACACTGAATGTAGTGGTTCACACAATGTACGTTATTGATTGTCTTACAGATGTTTGGAAAGAAAATTTTGAATTTCAATGTTTCCGCAGTACATATATAAAACCTCTGACAAGGTCTATACATTTTTTAAATACTAGAGGCCAACTTTTTAATTTTTTAACTCATCCTAGTAGAGATTTGGGGAATAAGTTAATATTGTGACTATTACCTTGATTGCATACCCCTAACTATAAAGAATAATATTTGGGTTCTTTTTCAATCTTTTATAATTTCAAAAAATGTGAAATGATTCAATTTTAACTAAGTAGTTTTAATTTATTTAGGTAACGTTCATTAAATAAACTTTACCTGTATTGTTATCACATTTCTATTTGTGTAAACGAACTTTAATAATTACTCAACAAATTCCTTTTTCCTTTTATCGGGACGCTCCAGCTAGTTCAATAATGTAATAAGTGGTTATTGTTATCATTCATCCAAATTATTCTCAATCTGATGTTATTAATTACCTGCTTTCTTCAGTATTTACATATTCAGTGTTTGATTTTTAAGATTTGTAACAGTCAATAATAAAAATGAATCAAAAGTGATAACATTTAATCAAGCCAAATTCTAAATGCAGACTGTTTTGTTTACAGTACATATAAAAAAATCAAACCTGTAATGTAATTATAACATTCCTAAAACTAACATGCAACAATAAAATCTTTATCAGAATTAAACGTATTGTTTTTCGTTTAATTTAAAGTGATTTATTCACACAATCAAAAGATTCTTACTTGTTACTTTCGTTGAAAGCGGACGACGTAACTCTGCGTTTCTTTTTGCCAATTTGAGGCCTCATTTAGGTTGATGACGTTCTTTGTCGCCAAGCTGGAACCGCTCTCCCTTGTTTTCTCTATCTTTTCTTATACCTTTGTTATGCATGAATACGATTCTGATTTTTTCCCACAATTTAATGATTTTTGTAAATAATTTCTCGATATATTTACACTATCCAATTTTTACTTAATTGTTGTTTTAACTACAAACGGCGGGCACGACAAAATGCAGGCGAGCTAGAAAGCCTATGTTTTTAATTATCAATGTTTTTGATTATTATACTTTATATATCGATCTATTATACTGGATCGATTGTCTTATTTTATATTTATCACTCGCTATCGAAACATCAACTTGGAGTACTTTGAATACGCACTTAAAATGTGATTATACATTTTTGCGTAATCTTTTTTTATCACCAACTTGTTAACATTTAAACTTTAATTGGTTTTAGCTTTTCCTCTCATTAATAAGGAAAATATCACATATTCTCTTAACATAATACTAACTGAATTTTCGTTATAATTTCACAATGTTAATTGCAGCATAACTTAAGCTGCAGCAATCGCTTTCCAACCGTTTAGTTACCTTCAACCAACTCTGATCGCTTACTTAATGCGACTAACAAATACGTCATTATGACAGGTTCTCTACTTGCTCCCTTTTACAAAGCAGCCATGGCCCGCAAATTGCCGCGTATATTTAAAAGCTTTCCAATTTAATATATAAATACTCGTCGAAACAAGGTCAACCTTTTCATCTTAATATTAATTACATCTACACACACATAACCAATAACCATTTAATGTCGTTTAACAGCGCGAAATTCTAATTCTTAATGCCGTCATTACAATATAATAGCTATAACAATGGCAATACTTAAAAAATTTAAGTTAAACTTATAATGAGAATACTTGTTCATTAAACTTTGGACTTCATGTGTTTATATTGTTTGTAAATATATTATATCTAAAAATAAATGTTTTTGTTTTTGTTTTCTGTGTAGTAATCTACAACAGTAGTGTTTAAATACAGAAAAAATGATGTTTTATGTATATGAAGTACTTTTTATTAACAATTTTAATATTCCTATATCAACAGATAAAAACATGAAATTGATTTGTTTTTGTTAAGTTGATCTATAGTTAATTAAGTACTAGGGTAGACGGGTGTTCCATTTTTGTTGTAAGCAACAGGGATCTCGATTAGCCTACTTAATTTCTGAGATATAGGGTGTTTTTTAAATATTGCCTTTTTTGTGTCAGTTATCTTTAATAAAATATTGACGTGTGGTTTAAATTTTCGTGTGTTTTCGTTTGAATTAAAGTAGATGATCGTTAATTGTCGTTGTTCAAATTAACTGGATGTATTCCCTCTTCGACAGAACTCTCTTGAATATCATCTCGGTCGAGTGCTATGGCCCCATGCTTGCTATTTTCCACCAGGGTCAGAATCATCTTATGAAATTACCGATTCTTAAGTATCGGTACAGTTTTTGTTTTGTGTATTTCAACTTAGTTTCGCATCAAACAGTATAATTGCATCAACATCCAGTATTAAATTTTTAAAATTAAATAAACTCACGAGCCCTAATATTCCGAATAACACTTGGGTATTTTGTATTAGAGATAACCTCAGAAATAATAGCATGTGTCAATATAAGTCCATTTTTAAATGCCTGTAACATAGTTCTGGATTATACAGGGTGGTGCACCGTATACGCATCGATCGTTTAAAGCGGAACTGTAATAACTTGTGAAAATATTTCAATACAGTCATATATAGGGTATTTATGTGCACATTTTAAAATTACTTTGGTATATACAGGGTGTGGCAACAATAAGATACATATTAAACGTATAATTTTTTAAATTGAACATCCTGTATTTTTTCTCATTTTGAATTATAGAGATTAAAAAAGTTTAATTACTGTTGTGGTTCCTGTACCTAAAACTTACCATTCTCGAAATATTTCAATTTTTAAAAAATACAGACTCAAAATCAAATGTCCCGTACGCCCAGTAGATTACAAATTTTCATTCGTAGCTGACATGACTGTTTTACCATAAGAATAAGGTTTAAATGAAATATGAAAATACTGCAAAAATATTATACAGGGCGTTATAAAATTTACTTTCAACTTGATAAACTTTTATATCAAATAACTTTTTTATTTTAAATAGAACACCCTGTATTTGATAGTACAGTTCGATGGGGATACAAGTTGGCTTCAACTTGTATTAGGGTAAAAGATCATTTTCTCTTTCACATAACATTACGTCCATTCCTGTATTAAAGTTAAGCAAAAAAAAGGTGGCTGGGAAAACAAAATGTTAACATTTATTGCCCGTTACAAAATAAATTACAAATGTCAGCGACTAATACAAAAACTGGAAGCAAAATTAACCCTAAGTAGTTGAAGGTTTAGTAAGTACTCAAAATGACGACCGTCGTTTTCAATACATAAACGAACCCTTTTTTCAAAAGAATGTCTGACTTTTCTTTACATGTGTGGAGTAACTGTGTGGAAAGCTGCTCTTATTCTTTCTCTCATGCCTTCAGGTGTCGTTGGTGAAGTCTCATAAACAATATCCTTAACATATCCCCATAGAAGTCTACACATGTAAATCCGGGACCTTGGCGACCAATTTTCTGCGCCTCCTCTTCCTATCCATTTATTAGGAAAACGTCTGTTTAGTTCCCGTCGCACATTCACGTGAAAATGTGCAGGAGCACCATCCAACTGCATCCACATCCTGTGTCTGATATTGAGAGGAACATTTTCCAATAATTCTGGAAGTATTTGTCGGATAAATCTTCGAAACATTTCACCATTCAGATTGCCGTCGAAAAAATAAGGGCCTATTACACGTGACCCCAATATTTCTCCCCATACATTGACAGACCATCTATTTTGTCGATCCAGCGTACGAAAAAGATATGGGTTATTGTCACTGTAATAATGAAAGTTATGCCTGTTTACTAATCCATTATTATGAAAAGTGGATTCATCGGAGAAAAGTACGAAGTCGAAAAAATTATTGTCTTCACCCATTTTGTCCAAAACCTACAGACAGAAGTTAAACCGGGTGATGAAATCTCTTTCATAAAGCTCTTGATGTAGTTGGATATGATACAAGTGAAATTTGTATTTTTTTATAATTCGGCCGATGATTCGTCTACTCATTCCCGTCTCATTGGCTCAAGTACGTTGACTTACGTGAGGATTTTCTATTATATTTCCAATTCAATAAAGAATGGGTTTTCCCCTGTTAATTTTGGGATAAGCCACACTTCCTATTGTTCGAAACACTTGGAGTAATTTTTCGAATGAACGTTTGTCCGGAAGACTTCGAGCTGGATATCTTTGGCAGTAAACCCTCGATGCCAATAGACTGTTCTCTTGACACTCTCCAAGTACTAATATCATATCAACACGCTCTTGTTGCGAATATATTTTCATTTTTAAATTTCAAATTTGTTTACAACGTGCGTTGAATCAACTAACACAATCAAACTGACATTTGTAATTTATTTTGTAACGGGAAATAAATGTTAATATTTTGTTTTCCCTGCCAACTTTTTTTTTGCTTAATAAAATATTAAAAAAATAATACAGGAATGGACGAAATGTTATGTGATAAGAGAAAATGATCTTTTACAGAGGAACTATGATAGATAGGTATCGAGAACCCTAATACAGATTGAAAGCCAACTTATATCCCCATCGAACTGTGCTATCAAATACAGGGTGTTCTGTTTAAACCTTATTCTTATGGTAAAACAGTCATTCCAGCTGCGAATGAAAATTTGTAATCTACTGGGCGTACGGGACATTTGATTTTGAGTCTGTATTTATTAAAAAATTGAAATATTTCGAGAATGGTAAGTTTTAGGTAATTTTAAAACCATAACAGCAACTAAACTTTTTTTTTAGTCTCTAGTATTCAAAAATGAGAAAAAAATACAGGATTTTCTGTTTAAAAAGTCATATGTTTGATATGTATCTTATTGTTGACATACCCTGTATATACCAAAGTAATTTTAAAATGTGCACATAAAGACCCTATATATGACTGTATTGAAATATTTTCACAAATTATTACAGTTCCGCTTTAAACGATCGATGCGTATATGGTGCGCCACACTGTATAATCCAGAAGTATGTTACAGGCATTTAAAAATGGACTTATATTGACACATATTATTTTTTGTTATCTCTAGTAGACAAACCCAAATAAGTGTTATTCGGAATATTAGGACTCGTGAGTTTTGTGAATATTCTATTTAATTTTAAAAATTTAATACTGGACGTTGATGCATTTATACTGTTTGATGCGAAACTAAGTTGAAATACACAAAACAAAAACTGTACCGATACTTAAGAATCTGTAATTTCATAAGATGATTCTGACCCTGGTGGAAAATAGCAGGCAAGGGGCCATAGCACTCGACCGAGATGATATTCAAGAGAGTTCTGTCGAAGAGGGAATACATCTAGTTAATTTGATCAACGACAATTAACGATCATCTACTTTAATTCAAACGAAAACACACGAAAATTTAAACCACACGTCAATAGAACAGGAGGCGGGTTTACGACGACCAATCAACACGTGACAACTCGAGGTACCCAACCAGAACATAAGAGGGTGGGCCTATGTCGCCAATCAACCAAAGACGATCCATTCACCGCCCCAGGGAGGGAGCGGGACTAATAACCAATCAGAACTTAGAGAGAGTGAAAGTGGCCTGACAACCACTTCAGGCACCTCATCATCAGAAATAGAGGACGGAGTCTAGAAGAGTGGCCAATAACATATCAAATAAGCTTGGTGGAAGGCTAAGGTGTGTGTTTTACTGAGAAATAAGAAAAATATTCACAAATTCTAAAAATTTTTGAATGAGCGACAAAATGGTTTAAAAGACTGTATGGCTGAATAAAAAATGTGTAGCAACGATATCAAAAGACTATATTTTTAAGGTTCAATTTATTTGATAGGCAGTTTACCATTTCAAATCTGAGATAAAAAAAGGCCATGAAATAGGAATGACAGTCTATTTTTTGTTATTTAATTACTTATTTAATAATAATACTAATCATAATCCTTCATTGTTATTTCTATACAAATGTACTCACACACTGTAAGTTGAAAGTAAATTTTATAACGCCCTTTATAATATTTTTGCAGTATTTTCATATGTCATTTAAACCTTATTCTTATGATAAAACAGTCATGTCAGCTGCGAATGAAAATTTGTAATCTACTGGGTGTACGGGACATTTTAGTTTGAGTCTGTATTTTTAAAAAAATTAAAATATTTCGAGAACGGTAAGTTTTAGGTATAGGAACCATAACAGTAACTAAACTTTTTTTAGTCTCTAGAATTCAAAAATGAGAAAAAATACAGGATGTTCAATTTAAAAGTCATATGTTTGATATGTATTGTTGACAACACCCTGTATATACCAAAGTAATTTTAAAATGTGCACGTAAATACCTTATACACCGTGTCCAAGATAAGGATGCCCACTATGAGGATCTCGGAAACTGTGAGATGGAAGGTCGGTTAAATGGAACAAAAGTTACGCATTGGAGACGATGCATTTATGGTCTTTGTAGAACTCGAATATCTCTTTTAGTTTTTGAGATATTTGAAAAAAATTGAATTATCTGATTTTCGTTTTTATTTTTTTCTGGCCTTATTTGAAGAGTTATCAAGAAAAGAAGAGCACATTTTCATTGCCACTTTTCTAGCTCTACTTAATGCTGTTATTCAATTTTTGATACAACGTTTCGTTTGTTAGCAACCATCATCAATTTTATTTTTTTAAATACACGAAAACATTATTTTTACCATATTTAAATTCTCTCCTTGATTCTGAATTCAACGATATATCACACTTTATATTTTTGATACGTTTCGAATGAGAAAATTCATATTCAATGTAAAACATCGAAAACCTATAGTTAAAACTAATACTGGAAACATTAACATTAACATTTTGGTAAATTTGTCATGCCAGTAAAGTCCAATTTGGGCGGCTGGGCGCCATATTGAACTTTTTAATGGAAATAGGGGTTGTGGGGTTCATCAAACGAAAACCCTTAACGAATACTAACTAATCCCCAAGTTTCACTTTTTTAATGTTGCGGCGGATTAAAGTTTAAACGACCAGTAAAAAAACAAACAAAAAGTGACCACAGCTCCTATACTATTACTTTGCGAACGTAATTTTTGTCAAAAATAAAATTTTCAATCCAGTCATCTGGTGTTAAACAAAAGAAAATTTGTGAACAAATTGTATAGGCGTCAGTTTTTTAGAATAGTTTTAGTGACATTCAAAAAAATATTTTTGTTCTTATATCTGCTTTTGGCAAATCAGAAAAGCGAAAATGGTTAATTTTCAACCTATACAAGAAAAAGTAGAGGCTATTCTCGTTTATGGTGCAAGTCGATATTTTCATGAAGCAGTCAGAGTATTTAATGAACGGTTTCCTAATCACCCGGTCTGTAGGAAGTATCTGCGAGAATTGGTAAATTAATTTTATAGGACTGGCTCTATAAATAATGAAAAACCTCCTGGCTATGTGCGCATTCCTGAAGACACACAAGTTGACATAATTGCCGAAATGGTTGAAAATCCCACAACATTTACGCGAACTCTTTCGGAAACTTCTGGTGTATCTTCAGCGCCAGTGAAAAGGGTATTGAGAAAAAATAAATTCCATTCTTATAAAATTCAAATGTTGCATCAATTGACCGAAGATGATCCTGATAGAAGAGTACAATTTTGCGAAATAATGACCGCCAACTTAGAAAGGCACTCAACTTGCCTGCAGAATATTTGTTTTAGTGACGAGTGTACTTTTTTCTTGAATGGAAATGTTCATATATAGAACGCTCGGTATTGAAGTGATACGAATCCGCATGCATTCCGGGAAACTCGCACCCAATACCCCCAAAAAATAAACATTTGGGCTGGAATACTGGGAACCCACATTGTAGGTCCCTTGTTTATTGACGAAAATCCAATAGGACAGATCTATTTAAATATGCTGGAAACTACGATCGACCCAATGATTGTTCAAATAACAGAAGATAACCCTCATGAATTTGATTTGATTTGGCTTCTGAGAGCCGCACTATATGTATATATATATATATATATATATATATATATATATATATATATATATATATTGAAGGGTAGTTCCTCTCTTAAATATGAGTTGAAAAATAAATTTCAACTCAAAACGACTTTTCGTTTAAAAGATAAGTTTTGGCAACTCGTGTAAATTTAAACCGATATTAATTAAACTTGAACAATGAACAAACAAAGATCTTTAATGTGGCTATTTCAGGTTTTGTATATGTCTTCCAGTGGCGTAGATATTCAGGATTGCGCCACTTTTCCCTCCTTATCTTTACGCCACTGCATTTTTTCAAATCTAAAAGTCTTTTTTAATTTTAAATTTAATTTAGAAAAAGAAATAGCTCATGAAAAATTTTGATTAGAAGCTTATTTACAGAGATATTTTAGATATTTTACAGTCTTAAGTTTGAATTATTTAAAATAACGTATTTTAACAAAAACAGTCAATCATTGACAAAATTGATAGGTTTTTTTTTTATAGGCATATTTATTTACTGTTAATAGATTTTGGCTTGTTATTTTTTATCATTATGGAAAACTACACACCTGCAGAATTAGCAGATACACATTGTATTTATGGTGCTGCAAACGGGAACAGTAGTGGAACCGCTCGTGTATATCGACAACCTTTTTCCTGATCGGCGGCATCCAAACCGTAAAATTTTTCAGTGCATTTATGCACGTTTAAGAGAGACTGGAGTTCTCAAGCGTCCTGTACCCTCTGGACAAATGAGGCGTTTTTTAAAGAGGGGATTTTAGAGCGCGTAGCAGACAATCTATCCACCAACACTCGTGTTTTTCGCGTTTTTCCGCGGCTCACGATAATGGTGCTTCTCATCTGTTTGGTGAGTTTTACATGAAGATCGACAACATCCGTTTAAAAAGCAGAATGTTGAATCGCTAGATCAAATAGACTTTGCGCTTAAAACAGATGTTGTCGCTGGTTTTTCGAGGTCTGCAGTTGTGCTTTCTTTTGCTTTGGATGTGATGTTTTCGGATAAGGCATGTTTCACAAGGAATGGTATGTTCAACACACGTAACAGCCATATCTGCAGTCACAGGAACCCTCACGGTACCGTCGTACGTGGTCACCAACAACGGTTCTCAGTTAATGTCTGAGGAGCGATCATTTTGATTAGACCCTTTATTTTACCTCCCAACGTTACCGGTTAAGTTTCTTGAATTCACAACGAATTCTCTTTTGGTATTGCTGGAGGATATTCCCCTAGATATTCGGAATAAACTAATATTCCAGCATGATGGAGCACTGCCTGATTTTTCGGTCCAAGTCCGAAATTATTTAAATAACACGAGCGGTTTTTCCACTGTTCCCATTTGCAGCATCATAAATAAAATGCATATGTTAATTCAGTAGGTGTGTAGTTTTCCATAATAAAAAACGCGAAAAACATGAAATGGATGCACAACAAGCCAAAATGTCTTGACAGCAGTAAATAAATATGGCTATAAAAACCAACTATCAATCTTATCAATGACAGACTTATTTTGTTAAAATACATTATTTTAAATAATTCAAATGTAAGACTGTGCGTGTGTGCGTATGTGCGTGTGTGTGTGTGCGTGTTAGCAGGTAAAATTCCACAGTGGACCCAAATAATGCTCTCTCCCCAAACACTTTTATTAACACTCACACTTGTTAACTTTACACCCCTTAACTGATAAGTTTAAAGAATTTTATCCTTTTTTACACTATTAAACAATGTTTAAACAGGATTCGTTCTTCTTAACTTCGTGTTCTGATGGGACGATATCTTTTATTTTAACGTCACTACCACAGTTTATCTTCCACCAAATTGAAGTCCATAATTGGCCTCGCGAAGAAACTTTTTCGATACTTATGTAATTCAAGTCAAAACATCTAGAACATTCCAGAGCAAGGAAAACTTTGTTACATTTAAATAAGAACAAGAAAATTACACTGTGGAAACTGTTATAACTTACAGCGAGTACAAAATAGCTACAACCTTCAAGGTTGAATGCGTGTTAGCAAAAAGAGTTGAGCTTAAATGGAAAGCTCAGTTGATTCTAAAACTCTTCCATACTCTTCTGGGTATTTATTTTAACCCTGAAGGTTGCAACTATTTTGCGTTTATGTACACTACTGGTATCTTCCATTTGACCAATCAAATGTTACAATTTCTAAAAAACTTCTGTTGGTGCTTTATAGATCCATATCAACTAATTATGTTTGTTGCAGTTATCCCAAAATAGGTTCACCTCAACGTTACTTGTAATTTTTTATTATCCATATGTCTTTGTACATGCATTTTTAAATGTTGCCCTCCAATCTATATACAGGGTGCCCCATTAGTGTGTAAAAGTCTAATATCTCTGTTTGTAGCTAAAAGTAATTTTTTTTAATAAATTATCTTGGGTTGTACAGGGCGTTGAAATAATAACGTTTTTTATCTAAAATTTGTCATAACTTTTAAATACCCAGTATAACATATCAAAACCGTATATGGGCGTGCAATTCAAATTCATAATAATATACAGGGCGTTCCATAAAAAACAACAACTTTGGTTGACCACGGTGTTATAAAGCACCCTGTATATTCCTTATTAATTTTTAAATGTGAAGCTTCAGCTGGTTACAATTTTGCTATAAATAATTTTTTTATATCTAGTCTACAAACGGAGATATGGGACTTTTACACACTAATGAGGCACCCTGTATAAGTATGTAGTTATTAACTCATTTTACAACGTTTGGCAGGTTCACCAAGATAGCCATTATGTCTGTGTGTGTGGATGTATGTTAGTATCCACAATAACTCAGGAACGGCAAAGACGACGTTCTTCAAATTTCTTATTTAAACCTATTTTCATTTTGGGAGAAATTCAGCGGCGGAGAGGAGAGTTTATTAAGAGCAGTTTTTGGTTTTTATCAATTATTTCTGAAATAGCTATATAGGTATTTCAAAGATATAAAAATACCAACATATAGACCTTAATCATATCGATTAATTATGTTCTATTCATCGATATGTCTATTAACGTCTATTTGAGATGAAGTTTTAAACATCCATCTGACGTTTTAATTTTTATAATGTTGCCTATTTTCGTTATAAACGTATTAAAAAAGGGGATGCATAATATCCTAAAAAAAATATTAAAATTATTTAATTTCATTTAATATCCACTTTGTAGGTTGGAAGGTCGTGTATTGTTCCACACTAGATATTTAAACGATGTTAGATAGATTTCAGCAACCTACTTTTCGATTAAAGTTCTAAAACATATACAGGATTGCTCATTAGTCGTCAAAGTGAATTTGCGTCTAAACTGCACAGTAGAAAAAATGTTTTTACAAAAGTTGCTTGAATTGAAGCACGCTATAACCTAAAAATTTTCGCATATACAGAGTGTTCCATAACAGCGGCACATAACCTATCCCATTTTTAAATGGAATGGTATAGTTTTTACTAAATTTCGTTTCTACTCTGAAAAACAACCATCATTTTTCGTCGTAGTTCAAAAATTTATGTTGAGGTTACTACCAAAGCTATGGATTTGTAACTCCACATGTAATTAGTGCAAACGTTGACCTTTTAAGAAATATTATGACTTATTTAATTTTTATACAGGGTGTACCATAAATATGAAGTTATAGTTTTTTGTTTTAAATGTAAATAACTATCTTGTCTTAAATACAACATCTTGTATATTATTACATTATTCGAAAGAAAATTGAAAGATTTACATTTTTTTGCAAATTTTGTCTATCTGCAACGGTTTTTGAAATATTTACAATTTTAAGATTTTTATTTTAATTCTTCGTGGTAGAATCGGTGTACACCCTGTATAATATTAGGTATATTGACCAGAAAACGATAATAACAGTTGCCATAAATAAATGGTAAAATGTATTGACTTCTGTATTACGTATGTGAGCGAGAATGTAATTTCATAAAACACTTTTAATTGATATAAAAATAATACTATGAAAAAATAAACTTTTTTAAAAAGCACTCTTATTTACGCGGAGAAAGTACACTAAAAAGCAGAAAATAATTTTTAACCTTGCACCAAAATGTGATCAAAAATCTTTACAACTAAAAAAAAAGTCGTGGTGGAGCGCTCATATTATAAACATGTGGCGGAGAGAAATGAGTTATGATGGGCACTCCACGCTCTTAATATTTAATGTTTATTAGAAAGCGGTTGTTTTTCAGAGTAGAAACGAAATCCGCAGTGAAAACCATACCATTCCATTTAAAATAAGGACAGGTTACGTACCGCAGTATATGCGAAAATACTTTTAGGTTATAGCGTTCTTGAATTCAAGCAACTTTTGTATAAAACATTGTTTTTCTATTGTACACAGTTTAGCCGCAAATTCAATTTGACGCACTACTGAGCAACCCTGTACATTGGATTACTCAGTGGCTCAGCGGTAAAGGTGTTAGACTTGTAAGTGAATGTACCAAAGTTCGAATCTAAGAGTAGTCAAGTGCTTGGGGAATGACGGAAGCAGAGTGCGCTTCCGAAACGTCGCGCTTTAAAAGCAAAACTGTGGAAATAGGCCCTTCAACTCAACTAATATGAAACCACAGTTACAAAATACTTATAATACAGAATTTTTAACGTGTAAATCGTAAACATATTTTCTTGTAATTATCATACTTCGTATTAGGTCACTATACTAATTGAATAAATTGATATGATTTTGATAATTATTACTACCAAAATGTATTTCAGAATTTCCGGAACTTACTAAATTTGTATTTGTGTTGCTCATTTTTTTATCAGTACAAAATAATCTAGACCGCATTATTGTTTCCTTCAACAATAAACAGTGAGTTAGTTTCCTTGCAACTGTTGGTCTCTTATTTAGTTTTTCAAATAATTTTGGTATAATATGCTCTGTGTTCTTAATTAGTAAGTTATACTGTGCAACATTTAAGAGTTTATGTTTATATTTTATTTTATAGTGCAACGAAAATTACATTCAAGAGCGAAAATTAAAACATACAAAGAGGTAGTAAAAAAAAAACTGGTTAAAATTTTGTGTCTTAATGTCAATGCCATTTTAAAATTGTGTCTTTGTTATTCATTCATGTATTACTATGATCGTTATTTTAATTTACAACATATTTTAAATAATGTAGTAATATTTAAAAATTTGTTAAATGCACTTACGTTTGAGGTAGCTACGGGAAATCGAGGTGGTTCTAAATAACCTATAGTTACCGCATTGTATCTCTTTTTCGTAATTACTACATATATTCTTCGTCCAACATAGGTATAATAAATAAAAATTGGAACCTATATTCCAACAAAAAAATTAACAAATGTGATTCACTTCAAAACAACATGTATATCAGAATTTGGAAGATTTGTTTGCATATTTGAAAAGAGCGCACAAAATTGCGTTGCCCTACATGTTATCGGTATTTCCGTATTAAATTTTGTTACCTTGTACCAAACCTAATTATTTCGCTGGGGAGGGGGGTTAAAGAAAAATATATATTTCTTTCCTAATTAATAAATTTTCGAGTTATAAACAATAAAATTATTGTGTGTATGTGTAACGAAATTATGATAAAGTTGTTAAATATCAAATTTTAGAGAAATGATAAAAAGAAAAAACATTCACATCTCGAAAAAAGTTCAAGCTTAGTTTGAGAAACCACAATTCTAAAAAAACAACTAACTCCTCCTAAATTTGCTTAAGTCGGTCTCATTTATGTGTTCAAATATGGATCCAATTTGCCACTGCTATCGTTTTCTTCATTTGTTTAGTTTGTAATAATTTCAAATACATAACCATTGTCTAAACACCTATACCGTCGATATCAATCTACGAAAATCGACCGTTGACCGTATCGACGTCCGCTATTGATACTTAGAAAAAAAATTCGAATAACTCATAAAATGTACAGTTTTGTGCTTAGATAATCACTCCACGTTATCTGTGAGTCATATTTAATCTTTCTATATTAACCTTAAGGTCGGTTTTTTTTTTTACAATTTTGCACATTTCTTAAACTGCAAGGACGTTGTAAATTTTGACCTTCTTATTTACACTCCTTTAATGCGTTAAAGAAATCAATGGCGTATCACATATTACATTTCATGTACTACATTAAAAAAATTCTTTAAGCGTCTAAACATTCATTTCCATAATATAAATATTTTATTTTGTTGTACGTCATATTTCTAAATACTCTTATAGTGTTTTCCGGTGTTGCCAACAATAAGATCAATTGATAAATGCATGTTTTTAAACATTTTTCTTAATATCTAAATCTAAAGATAATGGTACTAAGTCCATATCACTGATCTTTTAAAGAACTGTTTTATCGAATCCAAAAAAATATACAGACTATTTAAAATAACAAAGTTGCTATCATTGTACGGTGTTAAAGGTATTTCCTATATCTTTCTATATTCTATATTTTTTATATTTTAGCCCACCCATCTATATTTGTATAATTTTGACTTATAGCGCAGTGCACCAATTTATGATACATTTTTCTTTTGGTGCTCACTCGAAAGGACCTTCGATGAATAGTTTAACGCTTTTGCGTATTCTTGAAGTCACCGCCTTCGCCGCCATCTTGGTTTTTTCAAACTCACATATCGCGAATTGCACATGGAAAAAAGTGGTGTTTTTGGGTTGGCAAGAGTTTGCTTTTAACTTTGTAATACATACCTTCTCTGTAATACATTGGAAACGAGTTATTAGCCTCCAAAGTTGATACCCAAAGGCTTTTCTTCTGATTCCGCTGGGAGTAGCTCTTTTCCGGTGCATCTGGGACCCCTGCCAACAGATACCAAATAAAAGAAGACTCAATTACAAAACGTTTGATACCAAAATCATCCCAATCGGTTGATTCCATGTCTACCTACCAACGCTCAAATCCCTTCGCCGCCATCTTGTTTTTTTACGCACATATCTCAAGTATCGAATTATTGCACGTTTTTGAATTGGCAAGAATTTGTATACAGGGTGTATTTTAAAATCACCGACAAACGAAAACTGGAGATTCTATGATTCAAAATAAGACAAAAATGATCATAAACGCTTTTCCGAAATGCTTCCTAACCGAAATACAGGTTGATTAAAAAATACTTTTTTTAAGGTTTTTTTAAGATTCCTCAAAAACTACAAAAGATATTACACTGAGATTTGGTACATCTAAATGTCTAATTAAATACAATTAATCAGGTGAGTTTGAGTCGACTGACTCCATCCAGTGGCGTAGAATATTTTAAGTTAATCAGTTTAAGTAAAAAAAAGCACGCCCCTGCTTTTTTTGAAGAAATATTTTTTTGATAGATTCAACATTTAATTCTGCAAATAAAATCATACTTAGTATTTTTTCGATTCGGCACCCCGTTTTTGAAATATTTTGCATTAACACGAACAACCACATTTTTCAATAAAAATCAAAATTTGTTTTATTTTACAAAAAAATGACGCAGTTAACTATTAGGTACATTATTAAAGAGATATTGAAGGAATCAAAAACAAAATAATAATTATTTTATACATATTGTTCAAAATGTCCTCCTTCTTTTTGAATGCAAGCTTGTATTCTTCTTAGCAAATGAAACATAACACGCTGAAAAATTTGTGGCATAGCCGTAATCTCATCGCATGCCATCTGTATGCGATTCCAAAGTTGCTCTCGATTATCAATTTGAACAGAACGGACACCAGTGTTCAGATACCCCCACACAAAAAAATCTAATGGGTTTAACTCTGGCGATCGTGCCGGCCAATGTACTTCACTTCCTCGTCCAATCCAGCGTCCAGGGAACCATGCATTTAAAAATTCTCTGACGTTTCGTGTAGAATGTGGTGGTGCACCATCATGCATGAAATACATGTTCATTCTAACATCTAAGGGTACGTCGTCAAACAATTCTGGCAAATCTCAAAAAATTTAAATAGAATTCGCCAGTAAGTCTTTGATGAAAACGGATAGGTCCGATTAGGTGACCGTCTAGTATACCTATCCAAAAATTTTCGCTAAATCTATGTTGGTGAGCTGTAACTACAGTTGGATGCTGATTTTCATCTAACCATTTGTGGGAATTATGCAAGTTTATTATTCCATTTCGGGAAAAAATACACTCATCAGTGGTCAATAAGTTTCTAACAAATTGTACATCTTCAGCATTTTTATTTAAAAACCATTCGCAAAAATTCATTCGACGAGGATGGTCAGCAGGCAATAATGCATACACTTTTTGTTCTCGTAAAACACCAAATTCTAAACCTAACTCACTCGTACTTATTGATGAATTTTCATAAACTGTATCTAAAATTTGTTCCTCAATTTCAACTGGTACCTGTATCTCGGTTAGGAAGCATTTTCGGAAAAGCGTATATGATAATTTTTGTCTTATTTTGAATCATATAATCTCCAGTTTTCGTTTGTCGGTGATTTTAAAATACACCCTGTATAACATTTTTTCAAGTTATCTTTTTTACCCACAAACATCTTTAAACCCGTAGATACCTTGAATGTCGTCAAATATATACTTTTCTACGAAAAAGTGGGTATCGGTTAAGAAAAATTAGAATCGCAACAAAGATTTATCGTCATTTTTATACTGCACCGACAAAAAAAAAATTTTTACCGTACCCTAAAAAATCCACGCCACTTTACATAGGCAACCGGACGTGGAATCAACCGATTGGGATGATTTTGGTGTCAGACGTTTTGTGATTGAGTTTACTTTAATTTGGTATGCGTCAGCGGGGGTCTCAGGTGCACTAGAAAAGAGTTACTCCCACAGGAATCAACAAAAAAGCCTTTTGGCGGTGTCTACGTTTTTTCCAGTACATCGGAGAGACAATGTATCAATTCAAAAACAATGTGCAATAATTACAAGTCGAGATATGCGCGTTTAAAAAAAACCAAGATAGCGGGGAAGGGGATGACTTCAGGAATACGCAAGACTCTTCATCGAAGACCCTTTCGAGTCAGCACCAAAAGAAAAAATATCATAAATTGGTCACACGCATAAGAATTTTCTATTTGCACTAGGTTATTAAATAACTCTCGTTTTATAATCTACGGTGGGGAAGTTGCTAAAAGGGTGCCTTATTTTTAATGTTAATTTTTCATACCATTAAGTGTAACTGCAATAATCTTCTTATTTTTGGGATTTATTTGGTTTTTAAGTCGGAAATAAACGGATAATGCAGCATTATTACTTTACATTTTTTTGGCTGATGATAGCGATTTATCGATATCTTACGTCTCAAAATGTAAACCAATTAGGTTTTTGTACAATACATTGTTTAAAATAGTGTTTTTCCATTAACGCTGTTAAATATATATATACAGGGTATATATATATATATATATATATATATATATATATATATATATATATATATATATATATATATATATAGTATCGCACCGAATGGGATTATGTAGAAACGGTTTGACATTTAGATTTGACCTTTGGTGGGGTTAAAAAATACATAAATACCCATATTTTGATATGAGTTTCATTTGTTTTGTGCGACTGGTGTTTGTCAGAGGCAGCCATCTTGAATTTTTTAATTGGCAACCTAGGTTGAGTTTGGTGTCATTTGGCAGGTAAAATAACGTAGAAAATTAAAATATTAAACAAAATTGAGTTACTTAATTGATGAAAATCACAATAACTGCTCACATTGTTGTCCATTCACTTCTTGACAATATCTAAGTCTATCAACAAAAGCACCCAGTGCATTCTGCAGATATGGCGGAGGAATTTTTGTGATAGCAATTATAATTCGAGCTTCTAATTCAGCTAATGGTATTGGTCTATTACGATACACAACACTTTTCAAATATCCCCAGAAGAAAAAGTCCATGGGAGTCATACCTAGAAGGCCATTCAATCGGACTCCTACGTCCAATCCATTTCCCTGGAAAATTATAATTTAAGAATTCACGAATTAGAAAAGCGATAAACAGTGTATAAAAATTGCTAAAATTGATAATAATCAGTAGAGAACACAGAAATGCTACATTTGAATTAAATTTTTGTATAAGGTATTTATTTACAGCCCTTTGTCCAGAAAATGTTCCCTCTACAAAGTTAATTTGGCTTTTTAATTTTCTTCGTTATTTTGGAATAAATAAGCTTATGATATACCGTAGTGTATTTCTAAATAAATTACCTGTCAAATGACATCAAACTCAACCTAGGTTGCAATTAAAAAAAAATCTAGATGGCTGCCTCTGACAAACACCAGTCGCACAAAACAAACGAAACTCATATCAAAATATGGGTATAATATGTATGTTTTAACCCCACCAAATGTCAAATCTAAATTTCAAACCGTTTCTTCATAATCCCATTTGGTGCAATACTATTTGCACACCCTGTATAGAACCTAAAACCAAATATATACTTAATGCGCACACGAAACAATGATATAAGTTCTTACGTATTTAAAATATATCCGACACAAATACGATAAGTTCCCCATTACTTTTCTCCGTTGCCCTAGTTTTAAGGTGCTTATTCAATATGAGACTTGATCATCGTATACGTTAATTAAGTAGGTAACAGCACGATTACCAGCACGATTACTTTTGACAGGACGTCATCAAATTGACCTCTTGTCATTTTGACAAATGGGAATACCACTACAGAAAAAATATCATTACTTTGTCTAATGCAAAGTAAGATGAAACAGAGTATAGTATGATTTGTCAGAATAAATATTTGCAATACACAGACTTTTACAGAAAAGTTTAATATCTACCACGGTTTAAAATTCGGTACAGCATGACAGCCATTTTTACTGTCTGTCAATAACTTATTAATAAATGTTTTATTCTATATTAGTTTTTTTTTTATTGTTTTTGTAATTTTGACATAAATTTTACTTACTTTTATTTTAAACTTAGCATTACGTGTCCAAGTGCTCTGTGCGTAACACCGAAAATAAATACTACTTTTTTTTTCTAAAATAGCTTTAAATTAACTCTCCTAAATAATTATTTCTTAAATATATTTTGTAAATTCAATTTTTCGTTTGGTTTTGCATGAACAGAATGATTTCAAAATTATATAGTCGAAAACATAGCGTACGCTACGATACTCTCGTAATACATATATATACGTTCAATTAACATGTTTGTTGCTCGTATTAAAAAGTTTTAGTTTAAAGGCTGGCAAAATCAATATTGTATTTGGACACCCGGTATAGCTGTATAATTTAAAAATTCTAATTCAAAGTTGTTACGCAATAAAGAAGAAACTATAATTTTTGCTCCGGATGTTTTGAATTTATGAATTTTTTTAAGAAGTTTTATTTTGAATTGCTAATTTTTGTATTTTAATCAAAACAGAGAAACCAGAACGGCTGCAACTCCGGATGTTTGGAATCTATGAATTTTTTACAGACGTTTTATTTTGAATTGCTAATTGTTATATTTTGCTCTAAGAATAATTTCTGAATAGTTTCCGTTTACCTTTCCGTTTTAGAATTTTGCTTATAATTAGGAGACATGGCAACAAGGCATTGGCGTTCTGTAATGATCCTTGACCTTGTTAAATCTCACAACCACGATTTTAAATTATTGATTTGTAAGTAAACATTTGTTGTGTTAATAATTAAAGAAAGAAATATATTAGTTAATAAGACAGTATAATTAATTAAAAAAAAATTAATAATTGTAAATATTAGCGAATGCGGATACTAACGCTTTCTTTTGTGTAAGTTAAAATCAGTGCACCTTTGAACTGTTTACATTGGAATTACTAAGTTTACTTGATGAAGAAAATGGCCAGTGTCAAAATGACAAATTTTAGAATTTAAGTGTTTTATTTCATATACACTTTACTAATTTTAATACTTTTACAGAGACTAAAAAACAAAATGGTTATTAAAAAACGTTCACGTGGATTTCCATATAAATTTTGCTCTTTCATTTTAATTGGAGCAATTGTGGCAGTTGTGTACTACGATGTAAGGCAACATGGAACATGGGAAAGTAATTAGTTTTTATTACACACATTCAATTTTTGTAATTTTATCCATTTTCCAGAATCACGAACGTTTAATACATTAAAGGACACTGGTGTTATTCAGTACTATTATAAATCACTCAATCGAACATCAGATGGATTGAATTGGATACATGTACGAATTGATGAACAAGTTCCTGGTTACTATGATACCATATCAGAACACTTAGCCCCATATAAACAGTTAGGAAAGGAGATTTCTGTTATTATTTACAATATTTTTAGAAACATGAAAGAGGTCATTGTAAAAAATATCCCGTTGTATTAGCTTCTGTGAGTGTCTTATATAGTGTTTCTTTTTTATGACTTATTTATTTCAGATTGAAGAATATGCACCTGGATTAATAGAACATTCCCAAGTAGCTCTTCATAATGCTTGGTCAAAATCTTTATTTTACTTCCACAGGAGTGTTGATTATTTGAAAACAGAAGTGTTTGTGTACGTAATCTTTTTTGATAAATAAAAAAAGTAATTGTAATATTTTATAGTGGGCAATTGGCACCAGAAAATATGCACAAGGTGGTTTTAGAGGCATTCAACAATACACAACAAAAAGCTGCAGAATATTATTTTTGGATTTATGAGAAGGTTCAATCAAGCATTAAATAAAGTTGTTATGTATAAGAAATATGATTTGGTGTTTTACTTGTGATTGTTTTATACTTTAGTACAATTGTTAAGCATAATATTAATTTTTCGTGGTGCACTGATTTTTATATCTAATTCATACACATCTGTTTTAATGTACATTCCTATTATGTTTTACATACATTTGAAACTCAAATATACTTTGTTAGAAAAAACTGATTTTTCATGTTTTATATTTCTGTACCTTAGTTCAGAAAGGGCAAATGTCACATTGATAAGTAAACAACGGTCTATACATTTTATTTACCCATTCTGAATCAAGCTACAGTTACTGATTATTTAACAAGAACATGCACAATTAGTGTGTATGGAGTAGTGTAAGTTGGAGACGGAAAATTTTATTGTAATAAAAAATTTAAAATCACAATTGTTATAGTGGAAGAAAAGATAATATATACCTTTTTCTGTATTATAAGTGTTTTGTAACTGGTTTCATATTAGTTGAGCTGATCTGCCTATTTCCACAGTTTTTGCTTTTTGAGCGTGACATTTCGGATGCTTCCTTCATCAATATGCTCGTCCGTAACAAACTATAGGTCTCGAATTTCAAAGTAAACAAAGACGTTTTTTGATTTGCGGTATGCCCCATTGTAATTAATTACCAACAGGCGACATTTCTACCCTAACTATGTGTGTATTGAAATTTGCAACAATTCATCACAGTCTTTTCGAGCGAACACCTGCTTTCTACTCCAACATGTTTCAACCCTTAGTTACATACATTCTCAAATATTAGTTACATAAAATAAAACATCCCGAAAAACACTATCATGACTTATTAACAAGATATATTATAAGTTCAGTTGGTCGGCCTATTTCCACAGTTTTTGCTTTTTGAGCACAATATTTTGGAAGCGGACCCTGCTTCTGTTATCAGGCTGAGTCGAATTCATATGTTATATAATTTTTTCTCAAGCACTTGACTACTCTCAGATTCGAACTTGGTACCTTTCACTTACTAGTCTAACACTTTTACTGCTGAGCCACTGGGTAATCCAATATATATATTAAACTTTTCCCTGGTTGCGCAGGTGTATTGCACTTAAGCTCTTTGCACATTATTGGAACCCATATGGGTTTCATTTCCACACTAGCTTCGCTTATTGGATTTTCTACATGTGCGATGTATGTGGCTTCTTTGAGTTTCTGACGAGTTGTGTTCTTGTCCTTAGTCACTATCTGTATGTTATCCGATGGGATGCGGTGCTCTTCATTCCCGACATTTTCGACGATCCTTGATTTTTTTTGTTTTGCCCTTGCGGACGTTCTTATGTTCCTGTGCTCTCACTTTGGGTGGTCTACTGCTCTCTCCTATGTATGCTCTGCCGCATTCGCATGGTAGGTTGTATACACAATTCTTGGAATTCTGATCTTCATTGTGTGGTTTGGTTTTGGTTAGTATTCCCCTGAGCGTCAAACAACTTTTCAGAAAGCTTGAAACATCAATGAACAAGCTAGCACTAGAGGAGAACTACCTAACCTTCCCATGCAAAGCACGTGATAACAACGTAATACCCACCGGACTCAACATCAAAACTCCGATACATAGTCGGAGAATATCACTAATCGCAAAGAGAGCTAGCGAAGCGTTAGTCAAAGAACGAATCAGACATTACCGTTTCAGAAAGTACCAGCTCGAGCACCAATCCAACGAGATTAGAGAGACCATTCGAAATCGAGTGAACGAACAAGATATTGATAGGACAAATACGGCTACCAGAAGTAAATATTCGAAGACCAAGGCAATTCACAAGCAAATTCAGTAGAAGAAACTCGAAAAGATAATAAAGGATAACAAAGAAACAACCAACATCAATCGCAAAAACACTGTCATAAACATCTCTAAACGAGAGTTGAACGAGAAAGAAATTAAGGTTCTGGATAAAGGCTTGAACTATGCGATAACGGCGAGGTATATTCCGAAAGTAGATTTAATAACCGCAGTCGAAGAAACAGCTATGAAATTAGATCCTGAAGAAGCCGAAGAATACAGAAGTGAGGTTAGATCAGTCCTACATTCATCTTGGCGAACTAAACCTAACCTCTCTAACCTAGAAAGGAAAGCGGTCATTCCACTTAAGAATGACCCAACGATCAAAATTCTCCCGGTAGACAAAGGAAACGTGACTGTGGTAATGGATATGGACACTTACAACAGTAAGATCCAAGAACTACTAGACGGGGGCGAGTACAAACAATTACCATAAGACCCCACACCATCAATCGAAAGACGGATATACCTGACGCTGGCAAAACATATAGGGGAGTTCTCCGATTACCAGAGAACTAGATTTACCCCACATTACAGCAAAATTCCGCATCTATACGGCCTACCAAAGATTCATAAGCAAGGAATTCCTCTGAGACCAATTGTGAGCTCGAGAAATTCACTTTGTCACCCATTAGCACACTATCTGCTAGGTGTCATAACACCCTTATCGGGAAAAACCGAGTCTATGGTCAAGAATACGCAGTACTTCGTGAAAACCATCACAAACTTCCAACCAAACCACGAATAAATACTGGTAAGCTTCGACATTGTTATCCTATTCACAAACGTGTCCACCGATAAGGCACTAACTATCATAAGGGACAAGCTGGAAAAGGATGAAACGTTAGACGAACTCAATAATGGAACTTCTGAAATTCTGGATATTGGAACTACACATTTCCAGGTAGAAGACAAATTCCACCAACAAGAGTTTGGGATGGCGATGGGTTCTCACCATCACCCATAGTGAGCAATATATATGTATGGAAAACTTTGAAGACCAAGCAATATCCGAATTCACAGAGAAACCAAGGATGTGGCTTAGATACGTGGACGATACTTTCGTAGTTTAGCAACACGGAAAGCATAAGCTAGACGAATTTCTAGATCATCTAAATAGCCGTGCACCCTCCATAAAATTCACAATGGAAGTGAAGTCGGAACAAAAACTGCTATTCTTGGATGTACTTGTACACCGGAATGACAACACTTTCACGTCAAGTGTATACAGGAAACCTACCCACAGGGGGAGGTACTTACACTACAACTCCAACCACCACAAAAACGTGAAGTTAGGCGTGGCAAAATGCTTGTACGATAGAGCAAAAACAATATGCTCAAAACAAGAGGACCTGAACAAAGAAAAAGAAAATATCTCTAGAACACTCAAAGAAAATAGGTACCCTGATCTAACACCTAACCTAAACAGGGAAAGGGTAACCGAAAAAGAAGAATCTAAATATACGGCGATAATACCATAAACAGGGTGGGTGTGTACTGCGTGGGCGGAGGATTTCTCCTTAACTATTAGAGATATCAAAATCAATTTTGGTTTATATATAAATTCTTTAACGGATAGGAAAACTTAATTAATAACTAAACAATACAATAATTCTCTACACCTAAAAATAAATTGAACAAGTAAACATAAACAAATAAAACCATAAACCCAAATTAAATATTCAAAATGCTGACCGCGCCTAACTAAACACTTTGCAATTCGCTCGGTAAACGAAAGATTCACTCGCAACAAAATTAGAGGCGAAATGGATTGAAACGCAGCTCTAATTCTATTTTTCATATCTTCGCTTATGTTGGGAGGATGTTGGTAAACTTTTTCTTTAACGTAGCCCCAAAGGAAAAAATCAAAGGGCGTAAGATCCGGTGATCTGACTGGCCAGTTTTACACACCACCTCGTCCTATCCACCTCCTCGAATAATTTCTATCGAGATATTGCCTAACGTTGATTGCATAGTGTGGAGGGGCGCTATCCAGTTGAAACCACATCGAATATTATCTATCTCGATATTTTCCAAAAGGTCGGGTAAATATCTTTCTCCAGTAAGGCTTCCGTCAAAGAAAAAAGGACCAACCACATTAAAGTTGATTATACCACCCCACACATTAACTGACCATCGATGCTGGTGATCAACAACTCTTAAGATGTGTGGATTAGTATTTGAATAGTGATGATAGTTATGTGTATTAATATTGCCATTATTGTGAAAGGTTGCCTCATCCGTAAATAGAATGTTATTAACAAAATTGGGTTCTTCATTGACTGTAGTAGTTACCCATTGGCAGAAAGATTCACGATTTTGAAAATCTATTTCACTTAAAGCTTGAAGTTGTTCGATATGATAAGGATGCAATTCGTTTTTTTTAATAAAGTTGCGAACTGTATTTCTATTTAGGTCTAGGTGTGTACTTAGCTCTCTGGTGCTAATTTGCGGATTTTCTATAAGAGATGCCACAACTTGAAACTCAATTTCTTCATTTGGGCTTGTTTTTGCGTGCTTGGGATAACACACACTTCCAGAATTTTTTAAATCTCTCAGCTACATTCATAAACGATTCTTTCCGCGGCTATCTTCTCTCTGGGTGTCGTTCATAGTACAAACGGGTAGCCAGCAAAGCATTTCTTTGAGTTTCGCCGTAAATAAAGATCATATCGATCCTTTCTTCTTTGTAAAAATTCATTTTATACAAAAATTGACAAAACGACAATCCAAAAACACAAACTAATGGAACAATATTTTAATGATTATTGCGAGAGTCTAGCCTACCTGATTCGTTGTGTTGAATTCTATTGTCATAGTAAATTTGTATTTTAGAATATTTTTACGTAAACGAGTCAATGTCTCAAGAAGCGTCCGTCTTATGGCTATGAAACGTATTATCAATTAGTATCTACTTTTCACAGTGAATCGAAATGTGAAAAATATACAGGGTGTTGCCTTTGAAAAAATTGAGAAAAATTACGCTTAAGTTAACCACTCTGTATAGTTTTACATGTTATCGAAAAATTTCCCAGTTTGTTGGTTAGTAGACTATTATTCGGGGTGACAACGCTCGCATCGTGGTTCCAAAGTTAACTCTATTTTGGTACTAAAGTGACGATATCTGCAGAATGGTTAGTGATACAGATACAAATTTCTATACTTTTATTCCAAAAATGCTAAAATATACAGGGCGTTCCATTAAAAAAAGCACAGGTTTGGGTTGGCATATTTTTGTCAATCACCCTGTACATACCTAAATATTTTTAGAATATAGGTCCAATGATCGTGTATTACCACAACAAAATTGGTTGTGATATCTCTAATAGTTAAGGAGCAATCCTCCGTCCACGCAGTAGACACTCACCCTGTATACAAGGTACCGCAGACAAAATACGAGGGATAGGAAGCAAATACAAGATACGTACCTACTACCTTCAATTCGACCAGAACGCTCAGGGGAATACTAATCAAAACCAAACCACACATTGAAGATCAGAATTCTAAGAATTGTGTGTACAACCTACCATGCGAATGCGGCAGAGCGTACATAGGAGAGAGCAGTAGACCACTCAAAGTGAGAATGCACCAACATAAGAACAACGTCCGTAAGGGTGAAACAGAAAAATGGGATAACTTACAGATAGTGGCAAAGGACGAGAACAAAACTCGTCGGAAACTCAAAAAAGCCACATACATCTCACTAGCACAAAATCCATTAAGCCAATCTAGTGTGGAAATGAAACCCATATGGATTCCAATAATGCGCGAAGAGCTTAAGCGCAATACACCTGCGCAAGAAGTTTCTGCGCAACATGCGCAATAAACTTCTGCGCAACCAGGAAAAAGTTTAATATATATATAAGTTCTATAATATATATATATATATATATATATATATATATATATATATATATATATATTGGATTACTCCGTGGCTCAGTGGCAAAGTTGTCAGACTAGTAAGTGAAAGGTACCAGGTTCGAATCTAAGAGTAGTCAAGTGCTTGGGAAAAAATTATATATAACATATGAATTCGACTCAAGTGCGAAAACAGTCCTTCTCAGGTCTAAGCCTGATGACGGAAACAGAGTCCGCTTCCTAAACGTGGCGCTCAAAAAGCATAAACTGTGGAAATAGACCGATCAACTCCATTAATGATTAGGTTAGTTAGAAAGCAAGAACAGAAATTGTAGTTAGAAAGATAGGGAGAACAGACAAGAAACAGGCGCCACGAGCTTTAAAGAAAGAAACAGATAAATTATTATTTCTTGGGAGAGCACTTCTGTAAATCTTGAGCCAGGGAAGCAACAGGACTAGCAAATAAACGACTGTTCCCTCAGTAAGCGGAATTTATTTATAAATTTCCGAACAATGAATGATATATGTATATGTATAACACAAAACTAAACAGTTGATATAGTTTATTTTTATATTTATTATAATAGGACGTTGATTATGTTTCTCCGAAGACTAGACTATGTAATGTTTTATTGTTACACACTATATAAATAATTTGATTAACTTTCCCAGGATTAGACAAATTGTGCATGCATACGGAACATGCAATTTTTCCCCAAAAACTGCGAAATATGCGTTTATTTTAATATCACCATAAGAAATAGTTAAACTTCGTAAGTAAACAAAGATTTCAATATAAATACTGACGAGGACAAGTCGCCTTATTTTACTTGTAATAACATCGACTTTATAAATTTTTATATCAGTGAAAGAACGTAATACCCCTGTCTGGCTCGTTGAAAGATCTTTCAGAACGTAAACCTGAAAAGGAAAATTTACATCTACATGCAACCCGCAATATTCGACTTCAGAAAGGTAACAATCCAACTTGCCTTTCGTTTCACAATAGCAAAGCACAACCCCCCTTAATAATCACAGTTTGAATTATCTATATAATCAGAGAGGCTTCTTCAGTTCACTAAATAGATCGTAGCATGCATATACGAGTGACTGATCAATTAAAATTAGATCCCAATGATCTGAACACTGTTATCCACAAAGACAGTAAATTTGTACTTAAAAACTAACAAACGTAATTTAAAATAATACGGAGCTCGGCGGTAAAGTTTGACCTAATATATTAATAATACGACAGATACAACCGGCACGACACAATGCTACTGCGCACGTAGCGTAAGTAGTTAAAACCGTACAAAAGATTGATGCTGAATGCTGACACCAATAATGGATGTTTTATGTAAAAAGATAAACAGTTGATTAAAAATACTTTGCAATAGGGTTAATTTAAATGCACTTTTTTCTTTTGTAGAGGCTGTAATGATCTCTGCTGAAGGCAGCTTATGACAGGTTAGAAAATAAACTCAGCAATACAATGTTTATTAGTACATGCGATATTGGAATAGTCTCACCCGGGGTGGACGAACAGTTCAGCCTTGTTTAGTGCAGCTGTGAGATTTCAGAGTCGTTGGTAGCCCACAGACAGATTCCATCATCGTAATTGCCAGTGACAAAGTAACATCAACGGCAACGAGACAAAAGTACTTGAAGCACAGCTACCTGTCATTTACGAGTAGTCCCAATGAAGAGAACATCGTAGCAAAATCAAAAGCGAGACGAAAAGGTACACGACGTATGTTCTTAAGACACGAATTGATACTCCATAACCCTTAAAGAATCTTCAACGAGTACGTAAAGAAACGAAAAAGAAAAAGCTCTGTAGATCGAAGACGAGTTCTAGGTGATGGTTTAACACAACCTGGTTAACTTATAATTCTTTTAAGAAAACAGTATTGCATTGTCGTATTTTGATCCACTTTGGTTTTGTGCAAGTAACAGTTTTCTACAACCACATCAATAGCGATTATATTACTTTACAAAGTAAGGAAATATTTTCTATGAAAAATTCTCATATAAAAATGGTATTACACACCGAAGAAACAGTAACAAGAGAAATTTTTCTAAAATGTATTCACGTCGCACAAAATGGCCGTTTTTAAGAAGAACCACACCTTAAGAAAAGGTCTTCAACAACATTTTGTTATCAGAAATCAATGTTACCAATAAAAATGTTATATATGTATTTAAATAAATGAATTTTAGTAAGATGTAATTAGCGACCCTTCAATGAGAGTCTGGCCAAAGACGCCATTTTATATCACAATCAAGCGCGGGAAATTTAATTTTGAATATTGGTTTATGTGGTGACGTCCATTTTATTTTGATATCTTGATTTTTTTCACAAGGTTAAGTACTTTTCTAAATAAAACTATTTCATTTAACGGCCATTAAATGCAATAGTTTTATTTAGAAAAGTCCTTAACCTTTAATTTTAAATTTACACACGAATTTACTACGATTCAAATTAAAAAACCAAATGTAGATCTGGAAATTTATTAAAAGGATAACAAAAGGACAAAAAAATTGATCTTTTTCATAATTATTTTATTACGGAATGTATTGCCATGCTTTTGCAAGCATGAGACGCTTTCCGTATTTTATTTTTGCTACAAAAAATTTTTAAGCTGAACCTAATAAACCTGTTCATTAATTTTTTCCTCAAATTGTGACAGCTTAAAATATGACTGCCTTTGATGGAAGAATATTTCAGTTGCAAAAATGAAACGGGACTTTAATTTGTTTAATGATATTTTGATGTTTCCGAAAAACATCTTCCATTGATAAAATAAATTCAAAAGTATTCTTATTAGGAAAAAATAAAGTGTCGTTACGATAACGTCGTAACTTAACTAATTTCGAATATGGATAATGAGTAGCTTATAATAAAAAAATGGTGAAGGTCAAGGTATAATAAAAAATGTATAAAGGAATGAGTTAAATCGTTCTCTTAAATCGTTAAACTAACTCGAGATACAAACCATTCACCAAAAATAATCCCTTTGATTCAGTCGGTAGATTAACGTAGGGTGATTCAATCTTTTGATTTGCTTAATTACCACAATTTAGGCTTGATTACTTCACTGAACATAAATAATAAAAATGCAATGTAACACTAATAAAAAAAATCTTGGACGCCAAGTTATTTTTTTAATTATGCTCGGAATAACTAAACCGAGGTCTACACTAAAAATTTTATCAAAATGTAAAATAATAAAAAATATACAAACTATGTTTATTAAATATTTAAAGAATTATATAAAATATATCTTAAAAACTAATGGTAATAACCTTAAATTACTAAAGTATTGATATAAATACCAGTCACTAAATATAATACTTCTTGAGAACCCTTGGTATTACAGAAATAAATGCGGAAATGCAAACCAAGGTGATGTCATCTTGGCATCAATATTGCGCAATATCTCGAAATAACACTTTACGTGGTAAACCACACCCATAAATGGAATTTTCCTTCTAATAAATTTATCTTCATGAAATGGAATAATCCGTTTATTGCATTTTCTTGAATTTTTAAACGCAAAAATTGCAATCGTATAATCAAATGTAATTAAAGTAGAAACGTAAAAGTAATAAAAGTGTAAATCAAAGTAAAAATAAAAGAAAGTGCCTGCAAAGAGCAAATGTTTTAATTTTTTGTATAATGCGTTAAAATATATCTCACCATTAAATCAAAGGCACTTTCACAAAATTTAGGTGGAAACCAAAAAAAGCTTCCTAACAACACAACATTCATCAGGAAGTGAAAAAAAATGGACGCTTTGAAATTGGATGATGATATAGCGGTGCGCAAAAGATATGAGCAGAATAATTTAAAGTGGGAGTATAAACCTTTAAGAAGTATATACCCTGAAGAAGATATGCACTTAAGTTACACCAAAATGCAAATTAAGTTGCCTACCTCATAGCTATAATGCAAAAATAATTAAAATTTTTTTTTATCTTTACAACTGAATGAATGAAAGACCTAAATTTAGAGCCTAATGAAGCTATACAATATTGGCACACGGTAGTTGGGTAGCTTTTATAATACTTGCAACAAGGTATCCAGCGGCACTGTATAGCGAATTCTGTTCTAATCGCGGTAACGTCGTGGGACTTGGTGATGTTTCAACGCTTTCTTCTGTTACGTCAGGAGGAACACCTTCATCAGAAACATCTTCATCAGGAACTGTTGATTTACTGGAACGTCTCTTATCTTTTAAAAAAGAGAGAAAATCCGACAAATGTTCCCTATCGTCGTTTTCATAATTTGGCGAGTATATCTCACGCATATATTGTGATACGGCTATTAACTTAATATCATTTGTAAACTGCAGGCAATTATGAACAACATTTTTCGAGCGAGTTACTGAAAAAAGATTTTCAACACAATCCTGAGTAAAACGACCTGTTAAAACAAATGAAAAGTTCTTTCTATTCAATAAATACTCTGTCAAGTCAAGAGCAGAAGTGGTTGACAATATTACACCTCTTTGAATAGGTTTGAACACACCCTTTTCCCCACTTTTAAATTTTCAAAGAGTTTTATCACTTCCCGTAAAAACGTCATATTGTTATTAAAAATTTCCAAATTCTTTTTCCCTAATGCATTCTTTGGGTGTCTCGAAGTCATTAAGTAAAACCACTTTGCAACTGTGTTGATGAAGAATGCTGTTACCAAATATTGTGGTGCAGTATTTTCATCTGCTAGGAGCTCTAAAGCAGAGTTTATGTCTCTGCTTAGCAATGTCTTGACTCGATTCACCGGCATTTTTGAAAAATAGTTGTCTTGTAGGTCTGCCGCTTGCAACTTCGGCGCAATCAAAAACTGCAACGCCTCTTTGACAAAGTTCTACATAATGATTTGCAAGTACTTCGTTCGAGGGTAAATTGTATAGTTTTTTAATTTCTACTGGTAAGTAGAAAACTTTGTTGTTCAGTAAACACTGAAGGATGTTTTTAAAAAGATGTGGGACATCTGCCATAAACCAGTCTTCGTGATGAGTCGCATAAATGTTCTACTGAATTAATTATTTGAGAATGTTTCCCAATTACTAGTCCACAAGTTCTCCATAGCGCTTGATTCAAGGAACCCATATCAGAAGTGACACTGTTCACCTGTAAACCAATAGATTCTGCTTTCGTAAGTATATCAATAATGATGGGTTTTAGTTTAGCACCATCATAACCATCACCAGTAAAATAATAGCGAATAGCTTGCTTCCACCGACTAGCAGTCCCAGCCAACACAAACACCAAAGCATGAGTTACTTTACCTGAGGTATTTGGAAGAGTTACATCTCCTAAATAACCAACATCATATGTAGTACCTTCAGTAACGGACATCTCATCCAGGAGAAGTACACATCCTTTCTCGCTTTCTTCTTTGAAATGTTCAACTTTAGTTTTAAGGAATTCAAATATGTCCTTCGATATTCCACTAGTAAAACCGAGATTCTCAGGAGATCTTCTCAAAGTTCCGAGACTTGGTAGGGGAAAATTCTGCTTTAAAACTTCCTCGTAACCTTTACTTCCACAAGCAAATTTGATTTATAGCGCCTTCTTGATGGTATTATTACTCCACTTCCAAACTTTTATTTTTTGCAAGACAGAAATTTGGTCATCATTGAAAACAGAACGGAGAGTATTGGCATCAGTGTGTTTTTCTTGCTCCAGCCTTTTTAACAGATGTGTTTCTCTTTGTTTTGGCAGTTTTATTTGTCGCCTCATTGATTGGATTAGACAACGTTGTTTATTTATGATTGCCTCTAATTTATTTATTGTTGCTGTAGAATGAGATTTTACATTTCCAATTATTATTGGAGACGGCCTTAACTATAGTTAACAAAACAATTAACTGAATACTGAATAAAATATTCTATTTACAAACCCTGCTCTGGTTGATTTGGTTCTTCACAGTTTTGGTCCCCTACATTTACAGACACACTCCTTTCAGTAACGTTCCGAGTATTTTCATCTACACGGTGTTCTAAAATTACACAATGCGGTAACTACAATGGTGAGAAAAAACAAAATTTAATGCTATATCCAGAAGACTTTGTTGTTTAAAATTTGAATTACATGTAAAGCAAAACCCTTTTCTATTGCTGTTTCCTGTAATGGTTGACTTCCGAAGACAATTGGCTCAGCGTTCCATTTCCATTTTCGTTTGTCATCTTCACGGACTTTCTCCCACACGTTATCAGCAAAATGTGCCTATGAACAATTAAGCTTAGGTTTTGCACATATAACTATGGAATTAGTAGGTAGCTACCTCACAAAGTTTGAAACTATCTTTAGGAATCCAATTCGTTCTTCCAATATTATCTGCCCACTTTTTACGTCGAAATGGATCTCTAGGAAAGGTCTTCATTTTAAAACCTTTTCTTGTAGAGTTACTACAATTGGGTACACAACAACCCGTCATTTTGGTTACAATAATAATGACACTCCCGTCTTTCTAATATTCTAACTGCCATTAGTGTCAATGTGTTAAAATAACCTCACTCTTAACTGTCACTGTTTTATTCAAATAAACAGTAAAAAATTAAAAATACGTATTTGTATTGTTTAAGTTAGGTGATGACACATACAACTGAAAATGCAAATAAAAACCTCTTTTCTTGTACGGAAAAAATATTTTTGCTCTAGTCGACGCGGTAAAAATTTAAATTGTGATATAAAATGGCGGCACCAATCAAAAGTTGGCAACGCTTTGGCCAGACTCTTACTTGAGGGTCTCTAGATGTAATTATTTAATGGTACCATCTAGTGGTGATTCAGCAAAGTAACAGATATCTCTAAGTAGATTACTAGTAGGCTTGTTTAGGACTTTTATAAAAAAGGTAAATCCGATAGGGAGGGAGAAATTTAACCGATTATGGTTTGTAAAGTAAATGGTAAATGCAGTAACAGAAAAATTTAGACAATTATGGTAGTGAAATAAGTAACGAGTAAACATTAAATAACAATCCTAAATGTTCAATAATTTTGTTTTGTTTTTAGAACAGTAATCAACGAAAATTATAAAGTCGATACGAAAAGATCCGATATCGATTTTTTTCACGTTATAAATTTAATGAAAATCTTTTATTTCAATTTGAGAGACACCCCAGAAGTTATAATACGGCGGACCAGTACTTCTTCATTCAAAATTCAATACGATCTTATTATTAAACAGTGATCCGTGGTTACTATTCATTTCAATTAAATGTGGTAACTCTTAAATTAATTTTGATATATAATCAGATTTAAGGTTATTGAGAACTGTCTAATACCAGCATACTTTTGGTGTAATAATAAAACACCCCAAATCTAGGGGGCATATAGATTACATCTATAAATATACGCTGCCTTATTAGGGTTAAACTGCGTTTAAACCCGTTGCGTTGGTGATTAAGTGGTTAACTAAAGGATTATACTCAAGCCTAAGTGGGTATTTGAATGTAGCTTAAAGCTGGCAGCAAGCAATTTAACAAGCCTATGTAACCTATTAAAAATCAATCATTTCCTTGCAAGAAGTTGCGATTTAGTTACCACGAGATTTTGAATCGCACAGAATTGCCATTTGACAAGGGGTACTAATTTAATTGCTAATACGCCATCTAGCAAGCACCCTCATTAAATTGAAATCTGTTAACATAAAAGGACATCAGACAGTACAGTGGCCCCCCTCATTGCTGGTATGAGTTGGCATTGTTGACTGTTTACTAATAGTAGTAGGTAAGATTGGAGACTTTTGGAACACACCACATTTCCAAGGTCCCACATTTCCAAGGTTGCCACAAAACCAAGGTCCCCACCGTACCAAGATCAAAAACGCGCAATGTGTGACGCAAATACATATCATTACCACAAAACCAAGGTCGCAAACCCCGCTTTCCTGTTCCACTACTACAAGGCCATCACTGTGACCTACTTTAAAACCACGCTTTCCTGTTCCACAATTACAAGGCTATCCGTGTGACATATCATTACCACAAAACCAAGGTCACAAACCCCGCTTGTCTTTGAGCAAAAAAGCATACAAGTGGGCAAAAAACATACAAGTGAGCAACAAACATACAAGTGGGGTATAGAGTAGCAACCAGGTCACACGGATGTTATTGTGGAACAGGAAAGCGCGTTAGGTCGCACAGATGGCCTTGTAGTTGTGGAACTCACTTTTTACCAAAATAAAAGAAAACGATATGTTAATATATTTAATGAATGTAGAAACATGTACAAATGTATTACTCAGATATATGATTTTCTTTAGGAATAAAACATTTTGATTTAGTACAAGTGCAGAAGGTCCTCTCCACTTCCGTTTCAGTACATCTGCGCGGACGTGGTGCGAGGAGCTGAGCATACGTGCAATGTGGTCGTCATCGTAGATGTTAGTCAATTCGGTTTATTCTACACATGAAACATTCAACCGTATCGTCTGAAGATGTGGAATAATAGAAGTTTGAGGTCACACATGTTAACATCAGCGAAAACAGTATGATACTGACAGTAAATAATGTATTCTATACAATATATACAACATATATACAACATATATACAATATGTACAATATGTACAATATATACAATAGATAAAATAGATACAGTAAAAAAAAAGACTACTCGGCTACGTAGCACACCTCATCACACAGTATACATGAGTCATCATCGTACACATCGTATAACTGTGTGAGAGGCGCCTACGACGAGCACCAATAATATTCGTGCGACAGGTGGTATCGCGCAGTCCAGCGCTCCATATGCATATGATGGTCCACTACGCGGTAATCTCCTGGTTTCAATCGGGCGAAACAGCAATGACACAAATTCATGAAGTCCACCAGATGGTATCGAACATATATTGATACAATGTGGGCATATGCTGTTACACGGCTTGCCGAAAAGTGCTCGCGTATTACCTTGCACAATTCGGTATACCACGCTGAATTCCACTGAACCAGTTCATAATTATTTCGTAGCACTTTGGTTATGGAAGCCGGTAGTATTCCTTCCTTTTCAAAATTTACCCAGTTCGGAATTAATTGACATGTCCGTCGCGTACTAATTTGAAATAGGGTTTGTGGTTGGTACATTGTAGGAGTCTTCCAATCGTCTTGCACTGGAGTAACTGACATAGTGAAGATCGGTAACTATAGTATATGTAAAAAACCCCTTCCTTTAAGTATACGAATAATACTGAGTGGGGGTATGTAACCTTGTGTAGTGAACTTGTTGTGGCAAAGTGGAACAACCTTGGAAATAAGTATGCCTAGGAATCCTTGAAGTAGTGGTGAATACAAGGTTGGAAAAAAAATCAAAATGAGTAACAGCCTTGAACGAAAAGAAAACCTTGAAAAGGTGTAACCGACAAGACCGCTACAGCAATGTGTGGTATAATCGTGAAGGTCACGTAAGTAGCCTTGAGGAGGGTGCATAGTGGGGAGAGTGTCATATATAAAAGAGAGGGAATGTATGTAAAGCCAGTATCGTATATAATGGATAACATCGTACGTCAAGCCATAGAAAAGGCGAAGATTATCGATGCTATAAGTTCAAGTAAATATTGCGATATTTTGCTTAATAATGTGCATTATTTCTTAAATAAAAGTAAAACAAAGTTTGTTAGTGTCGGTCTATCACCCAAATTTGGATTTGAGCCAGTCGTAAAACTAGGTGGATCGAAGAGTGGTGGAGTGGTGTTTGACAAGCAGGAATGGCGTATACTTATGGATAATCAAGGGTGATTACTAATTATTTCTACAGTCCTGAAGGAACATGGCTACCTACCAAACTGGGATCGAAGACTGTCTCGTACGAAAATATTAACAAGAAAAAAATTATACGCCTCTGTGATAGTGACGAAATTGATATCTATTTAGGATGGGAGTCTATAGAACAGTTATGGAAGCTTTTGAAGATAATATATTACCGATTGGAGTTGGCAGATACTGTGAACTTTCCAGAGTTTTATAAAAACCTAATAAAGTCGGCAGCGGTAATTCCTGAATGTAACATTCACCAAGTTATAGGTCCATTGCATGATGTATTTGAGGTCAACATAGCCTGCCTTCTGGAAATGGAAGCATTTGCCAAGGAGAAACTATATATGGATATGGATCTTGCCAAACCTATAACTGAAAGGGGGGGGTAACGCGCTTGTAGTCAATAGTGGATAGTATTAGATGTTAGTCAATATGTGGATGTGTTATAGTGCGGAGTCGTGGCCTAAAGCTGTAGATTGTGTTAGTGCAGTCCAAAGACCAATATGCCAGTTACAATCATTAGAATTCGATGCTGATCATGAAAAAGTGTATGGAATGGGTAGATTTAGTGATGACTATTTAAATAATCTAGTTAATAAGTATGGGGGAGGAATACGCCTTTGTGAAAATACTTAACATCGCATGTAGGTGATATAGAGTGTATTTGTTGTATAAAGCGATTAATAGAAGACCTTAAAGAAATATCATTGGAGCAATTTATACACGAAATAGAAAGATATTTACCGAATTTTGAGCCATCAGATGACGACTCACCCAGTGAAGAAGGTGTGCATTAATGAGTCCAAAAACGTAGTTCACTACATAGTAGTATGGGAGTTGGCGCACAGGCATGCGCGATAAGGAGAATGGGAACAAATAGCTAGAGATTCTGCACGATTTAAAAAAAGAATAGATGACTGTGGTAATATAATTTTACCAATTCTCGAAAAACAGCATCGTGAGTGTGTGTTTGTCAGACGCTGTAGTAGTATGTAGTGATGTATATGTATAGGATAGTATTAATAAAAAAATTAAAAAAAGATCTGTTTATTGCATATTAATATTACAATATATATATATAATTAAGGTTAATTAGCGTATTACACAATGTCTTTGGTAGAAATCCAGGAGTTGTGAGAAGTATCAAAACCCAACCACTTAACGAGAGCTTTATTCCCTTGACGTCGGATGACACGTTCAACTAGATGAATGTCTGGATATTTAACACTTTGTAGTTCGGGCTCATAGAACCGACCTTGAATCTCTTCATCTCGACTATCACGTAATGTGTAGGTGAGTGGGCTTGAACGTTTAACTGTTGATACTCGAAAGACTTCGTAACTCCAATTAGGTGTGTACCCTTAGAGAATATGCTTCCATGTTTGCTAATGCGTACATGTTCCCCACTTTAAATTTAGTGTTTTACGGTCAAGAATTTTTGACATTTTAAATGTTTTGAAATAGATGCACTATTTTTTCCAATACATCTACCGGTTTGAATCCAGTTGTTCTATGCTTTCTTGAATTATACTCGGCGACAATGTGCGGTAATATTGATAGCCACTTATAGGATCCTTGCATGCTGAAGGTTTTCCACATTATTGCTTTAAGGGTGCGATTTACACGTTCCACTATACTACTTTTCAAGGTGGAATAACTACTGTAATGATTGATATTAAATTTTTCATTACTTTTTGAATTCAGCATTATAGAACTCAGTTCCCATATCAGTTTGTATATGTGTAGGTGTCCTTTTCAAACCAGACAAAAGTTTATCCATTACATCCGCGACCAGTTTACCATTCATGCGTTTGATGGGAAAAGCCCAGACATATTTAGAGAATACATTTATTATTACTAAAATGTATCGAAATCCTTTATTCATCCGAGCATATGGTATCATTTCCACTAAATCAGCTTGAAATAGATCATTTAAACCTTTTAGTACAACACAGAGCCGCGGAAAATTTCTTCTTGCAGGTTTGTGCAGTTCTTCGACAACATCGGCTTTACTCATTTTTTTTGTGCTTTGGATTTTACTACGAACTCTACGTTGAATATCGTTGCAGTTGAAAACCTTACAAACGTCGGCATGGTTACACGAATTACATCGTTCCTCTTAAGAGGTTGACCAATTACATCCTTTGCCAGCTCAAATTTTGTACCATCTATGTTAAGCTCAAGATTTGGATGACTCCACCTGCAATGTACTATAGTACCGTCGTTGCAGGGATAGGTATATTGATCACCTACGCCGGTAGATACACTAATTGTCTTGTTTGGGGCGATTCCAGAAAATGAAATGAAAGTTCCATAAGACAGATCGCTATGATGAACAATATGTTTCCCAAATTTATCCACTGTCATTTGATGATTAAGATGGCTGCCAAATTTATCTATTGGCATCACTGGTGGACATATAGTACTATCTGTAGTGATAGTCGTAGTAACAATGAAAGGAAATGACTATAGTGGTAGATTTATAACAAGTTCTGTTACTTTATTACTTTTGCGTTACGTAGTTCATCAATTATATATATTATTTCGTTGTGATTGCTAGTATTTCCTGCCGCATTGATCCTAATAATTCCCTTAACCAATCGACTAACTTATTCGGATTATTCCACGGTACAAACTCAATAGGTTTATTATTGCATCGCAATAGCTGCAGTCCACCACCTCTTTTGGATATAGAAGTTGTTCGAGATCTGGTGGCTGGAGGTGCAATAGATGATGTGGCAGAACGTTTTCTAGGTTGAAGTAATGGTTTAATGATTTCAAGGTACTTCTTACTATTAGTTCCTCGGATTTGATCATCAGGGTTATAATTACGTCGGGCAACATGCGTACGACGCAAAATGTCATTGTATTGCTGTAGATCCCTCTTTTTGTATCCCGTAGGAACTTTTTTAAAAAGTAGTTCATATAATCCCGGTGTTCCCTCATAGTCTAGGGATGATCCATCGGGAAGAGCGATTCGCAAATTTTCTCCAACAAAATCTAGTTCAGCATCGCCTATAAAGAATTTCTCTTTTTCAGGAATAAAATGCACACCGTACGTTAAGTCATATTCATCTTCGGTATTTTTAAAGATACCTTCGACGTAGTATTTCGCTAATCCTTGGTATTGATTAAGATACTCTTCAAAGGCGGGTTGAGATCCAGCAGCTAGTAGTTCCGATTTCAATTGTTGTAAAGTAGGAATTTCCACCTCGTCGTCATGTGTGACATCAGCAATTACAGATTCCTGAAGAGGTGTGGGAATGGTGTCAGGAACAATAGTACGCGGCTCCTTACGTATTCTAGAGGATTTCGGTGTATAATGTAAAAATACTTCATTTTCATGTGCAATGGACTCCTTTTTCCGACTTCTGGCGTAAGGGGTTCAGCTTTGATGAGAGAACCATCATTTTTAGTAATTAATTGTTTTAATGGTTGTGTAATAGGTTTAAAGTGTGCCTCCATTGCACGTTCTGTAAGTGCAGTATCTTCTTTCAAACTCGCATATTTCTGTTGCACACACTTGCGAGCACGCAAAATGTCTTGTACTAAGCGCTCCTCCATTACGACTGTACGTTGACAGTCCTAGTAGATTATTTATACTGCAATGAAACAGTCAAATCTCTTACGGTAACGACCGTTATTAACATCGCTTTCTTTATCAATCACAAGAAATCCGAATTTATCACGCCAGCAACAGCAACACAAGTCTTTAAATTTATCAAATGACATATCAACATTAACGTGATCATCATACACATGCTTGAGATTAGTGTGATCTTATTGAAAAAGAACAAGTAAATTCGCATTATCACGTATAAGCTGTTTTGGAATTGAAGAATACGTTTGACACAGATAGAAACAATCATTATTTCGATGTCTGCCAAAACAAAAATGATCTCTAATTTCATTTTGTTTATGACATGCTACATCATCAAAAATCATTATTGAATTTTTACGGGACTCACTAGGAGGTATAACATCACTATTATCACTGTATTCGAAATACCTAATTTCTTTTATGGGTGCCAGTAACTCCCGCAGGTACTGGTATTTAGGTTGGTATAGAGATTTGCAATATATATATATATATATATATATATATATATATATATATATATATATAGACATTTTCAAAACGTAAGCCATTTGGATGTTCTAATAAGCTAATCATAACATTGGTTTTTCCACAGCCGGATGGTCCGACGATTATACCTCGTTTACATTCCCCTTTTAGTAAACCGCGGTGTTTAGAGTACTGCTCCTTGTTAGGAGTAATGTCATAATTTTTAATAGGTAATTCTGTATCTTGCGGAATGAAACGGATGTCACCCATTATGGTACTAAACCACGACTTGTATGACGCTTCTATATATATACACCACGTGCAGAATGTAGTTTAGTAGTGAAGTGTCAGTCAGTGTGGTATGAAGTATACATCCCAGCGTCAGAGGAAAAAAAAAGGTTCAGGATTAATTAATACTTTAATAAATAAATTACCCGTGGAGTTGCATATACCCGGATATCGATATTGTGGGCCAGGCACCCGTTTACAAAAACGATTAGCTCGTGGCGACAAATGTATTAACGCATTGGACGAAGCGTGTAAAGAACACGATATTGCATACTCCCAGTCAAACGATCTAGGACAACGACACATAGCAGATAAGACTTTACAACAAAAAGCTTGGAATAGATTTCGTTCTACCGACGCTACCTTTGGAGAAAGGGCAGCTGCATTAACCATAGCTGGCATAATGAAAGGAAAACGGACAATGGGAATGGGTGGCAAATCACGGAAAGGACAAAAGAAATTAGGAATGGGAAATAAATCACGACGACGGAAGCATTCTCGCAGAGCAATTTCGTTTAACAAAGCAGTCCTTCTAGCCCGACGTTGTGTTGGTGGTAAACTTCGATCATCTTTAAAAGCGACAATACAGCAAGCCTTGAGCGCTCTAAAACACAAAAAAAATTATGTCACCCAAGAGCAGAATATTGCCAATACCAAAACGTGGGGGATTCATACCTCTTATTCCCCTCTTTGCAGCATTAGGAGCTTTAGGGTCTCTAGGTGGCGGTGCTGCGGCAGTCGCAAAAGCGGTAACTGACGCAAAAGCTGCGACAAAAACGTTAGACGAAACCAAACGACACAACCAAGCAATGGAAGCAGCTGCATTAGGAAAAGGTTTATACATAAAGCCATATAAACGAGGGTTAGGTTTATATTTTCATACGTATTCAAAAAAACTCCCACTGAAGCTATCACGTCACGCCTTAAGTAATGTTGAGCTATCAAAATTTGTGGAGCAATTACAGATTCCCTATTTTAGAGGGATATATATGCGAGATAACTTACCTACACGAATCCATGCGAATGAATGTGGTATTGTGAATCTGGATGATCAAACTAACAAGGGTACACACTGGACAGCTTACATTAAGCGTAACAGGCATATTACATATTTTGATAGCATAGGACATATTAAACCACCCTTTGAATTACTCCACTATTTTAAAAGTGATGGTAGCAGAAACACAATTGAGTATAACTTTACCAAGGTTCAAGATTTTGATACATACAACTGCGGTCATTTAGTCTTACACTTTTTATATGACTACTCGTACTGATTTTCAGTAGTCGTTACGTGATCGTAATGTCGTACACATTTACATTTACCGGCAAAAAGTGTATCTTGCAAGCAACCTTTAATCCACCAATTTTTCTTGAGAATGAGTCGGAATACGTAATGGGATTGACTAGTTTTGAATCTTTCAATACTATACAGAATGTTACTTCAAAGAATAACCAACTCGTATTTGGAAACGATAAAATTACAATACCACCAGGATCATACGAAATCGCGGATGTGAATAAATATATTAATGAGTTAGTGAGAAGATCGAGAGCATTTATGGATTTACAAGCGAATAATAATACTATGAAAGCAAGTATGAAAGCAACCCATGACATTAACTTCAATGTGGAAAATTCGATAGGACCTATGCTGGGATTTAATAAAACTGTTTACCAGGCTCAGAAAGTGCATACCTCTGATACTCCTATTAACATTATCAAAATTAACTCATTAATTATCGAGTGCAGTATAACAAGTGGTAGTTTTAAGAATGGTGAAACATTACACATAATTCATCAGTTCTTTCCCAGTGTACCAGCGGGGTATAAAATAATAGAGTCCCCTCAACATGTCATCTATCTACCTATCAATACATCTACCATTTCGACAATAACACTTAAAATAGTAGACCAAGACGGAGATCTCGTCAATTTTAACGGGGAAGTCATAACGATAGGACTATATTTAAAGAAAATATGGTGACGCGCTATAACACATGTGCAAGATCAAAGTGTGGAAAAGTGAGTCAGTAAGCGTTCAGCGCCCAAAGCATTGACACCGCAGAACAAAGCATTATTGGAAAGTCTCGGCTTTACAGTACTACAATGAGTATATTAAACGTTAATGAAAAAGTTGTCGTTGATAATGCTATCGTTAATTCCGAACTGCACACCCATCAGCCATACACTACCAGATTTGGAAACAATGATGAAATCAGGATACCCTTTCAGGAAGACATGTGCACTCTACCATCCGAAAGCTATGTCTACGTAGAGGGACGATTATTACGTCAGGATGGTACTGTCTCTAACACCGCAAGGTTCGTTAATAACGGTATCGCATTTTTATTCAGTGAAATTAGATATGAAATGAATGAAATAGTGGTAGATTCCGTAACGAAAGTAGGATTAACGTCGACAATGAAAGGATTGGTATCATTGACGTCCAATGATCTCGCCCGTCATGAAAATGCAGGTTGGTTTCCTACTGCAAACAGTACACTAACAAATGCTCAAGGATACTTTAACGTTTGTATACCGTTGAGAATGCTACTTGGCTTTGCCGAAGATTACAATAAAGTGATTTTGAACATTAGACAAGAACTGGTATTAATTCGTAGTAACATTGATACCGACGCAGTAATTTCAACTGTAGAAGAAGCATTAAAAGTTAACATAGATAAGATATATTGGAAAGTTCCACACATCATTCCAGCATTAGCAGAGGAGTTGGCGTTAACGAAATACATTGATAAAAATGTAAATACGCCAGTAGCATTTAGAAGCTGGGAAACCCACATATATCTCGCCGTTCCAGCAACAGATAAGCATACATGGGCAATCAAAACATCTACTAGTATAGAAACACCTAGATACATTATTATAGGATTTCAAACTGGGCGAGAGAATAATGTTATGCAGGATACGAGCAGATTCGATAAATGTGCACTAAATAATATTCGCGTGTTCCTGAACGCGGATCGTTATCCGTATGACAATCTCAACGTTAATTATGACAACAATTGCTTTGCAACGTTGTATGAAATGTTTGCTAAATTCCAAATGTCGTATTACCAAAGAGAGGGGCAACCATTACTCACCCCCACGCAATTTACCACAGCTGCACCGTTGATTGTCGTAGATTGCTCAAATCAAAAGAAGCATTACACTCTAAAGCAGTAGTTCTTCGTGTGGAGTTTGAAACAGCGGCAAACATAGCTGCCAATACGACAGCATACTGTGTTATACTCCACGATCGTTTAGTTACATACAACGCGTTAACCAAAGCAGTACGACAGTTGTAATACAATGTCCGTCATAGTCGATGTACAAGGGTTTAAAATTTCAAAAGCTTTTATACCAAAAGAACTCGCCATTTATAATGGGAAGCAAATTGCCCATTTTATTTTTAAATCACCGTATCCCTGGCATACATTGGATGCAGAGAGTCGTCGTCAAGCTACTTGGTTAATACATAACCAGCACTGTATTAAATGGGAAGAAGGGTATACACCACCACACCACTTTCGAAGAATACTCGAGAGATTGATTCAGCCAACAGATTCTGTCTATGTCAAGGGCAGAGAGAAAGCAGATTACATCAGAAAATTTGTGACCCAGCCTGTTATTGAACTTGAGGAAAGCCCACCTCTTCCTGCTATGCATCCCGTTTGTTACTTTCACTGTGAATCATTATGTCACTGTGCTTTGAGTACTGTATATCATTTATATATATATATATATATATATATATATATATATATATATATATATATATATATAATGCAATAAATCTTGTACACATTTTTTTAATAAAAAAAATAGTAAATAGTCATTCTCGTTTTTTTTTAATTATATCACACAGTATTTGTATAGCATATATTCTCTTACTAACGAATTAGTACATAATATTAATATATGTTAAACAACTAAAGGAATAATACAACTTATTATTAATATAAGTTTCATTATGGAGAGAATATAGGAAAGAAACTAGCAAGTGTCAGTACCCAAACTATTCTTCTTCCGGTTAATATAAATTCATTTGCTTAGCAACCTTCAATAGTTCGCTCAACGGATCAGCATTCTCCAATTCCGGTATTCGCCAATGTAGAACACGTATCACGTAGTCGATATCGTTTGTCATCCTGGGACCTAAAGGCAATTTTGTTTAACATTTCGGTATATATATATCATGTAAGGTTGATCGAAACACAAGCATTTTACACATTACTGTTTTATCAGACCCCTCCGCAACCGCTTTGTAGTCTATTTCCGTCAACACTTTCTGAATAACAACTTTCTTAACACCTTTCGCTTTCTTAACAACTTCATTATCAGCAAGCTTCAGACAGTATGACTTCGATCCAGCACCATAAAAATAATGAATCGCTTTCCCTGCGTACTCATCTTTCATTCGTCCAACGACGGAAGCAGTCGTAGGAATACCATGCAACTCATTTTGATAGTTGGAAGTATCATATTCGTCTAAATTATTTCGCATGTGTGCATACATATCATCAGTTACTATCTTAACAATCAAAGAATCCGTGTCAGTATGGAGCAACGTGACATTCTTGCCATAATGAGCTCGTAAGATATCATAAAAAAACCGATACATTATAATTTTGGAAAGATCTAAAATACTGAATCCGACATAAACGGGTTTGTCGTACGTAACTACCTGTTTCGACAATTCCGCCGCAAACAATTTATCAGTGAATTGAATAACATTTTTAAATTGCGGTTTTGCAACGTACCGTGCTAGACCTACCCGACGACCGTTATTTTCCCAATGTGTTAACAGTTTAATAACTCTTCGTTTATCGACATTTTCCATTGTTTTACCAAACACGCCATTATTCATGATTTTATAGAAATCCTTTTTGAACTTGTTCTGTGCTGTGCTGCGGAGAGCTGTAAAACCCTATGAATACGAGTAACAAGTAAGCCATGCTCTATACATTATTTTAAATAGCGGTAATGTATAATGTAGTTGGTCTTATCACACAGGTTAGGGATTAACTTCTCCTCCTGGGAATGTGGTGCGCAGATCATTTCAGGACAAAACGGATAATCGTTGTGTTCGTCATGCAGATGGTGGGGATAATGTATATCAACCTCCAGTACAAATCCAACATCGGTGTCATCATCAATCTTTAATACGTTAAAGTGATCTATTTCCTCTTGAGGTAACCACATAAACCCATCGTGGGGTAGGTATTGCTTCATACTCCATCCGTATAAATTCGTGGCATCTAAATATTGTAAAAACACTTTCGGTTGTCTAGGATCATAGTTTGGAACAAACTCGTTATTAGCGATGCTTCTCCGCTTGATACAAGTACTGACTCCACCCCGAATACCTTGTTTAAAAAAGTGATACATATCCATATCCGTCAGTAATTCTAGCTCTACTTTCGTACATTTCAACATGGCATCCCACGCCAATCCAGGCAAAGTGACATACTGTGCAGGTTCTAACCCATACACACCCATACATAATCTCCTAAAGTTTTCAAACACGTCAGCCAATAACAACACATCTGATTTTAAATAAATATCAGCATAATCACATTACACTTAAAGTGATCCCATACCAGTAGAACGCGACAGTATTCGTCATCGGAAATATTTGCATCGCGCGTTTTATCATAGAATTTGTCATATGATGGCACCGTGACGTCGTTCAATTTACTAAAGCTGTCTACGTACGCATAAGGGAAACTACCTTTCTTTCTCACTAAGTTGAAATCGCTATCATTACTAAAATATTTTCGTACCCCCATACATTGATCATCTGCTAAATTCTGAGATAGAGTATCTAAGGATGCAGCCATGAATCTACAACTATCGGCGAAACGTAAATTAATGTATTTCTTTTCCCTGATACCATAACTGTTTACATATTCATCAACAAAAATGTGCTTACCAAACGTTATATATTTTTCACTGTTAACCGGAAGTACGGTAATTTCTTCCGTTTCACTCGCTAACTGTTTAATGAACAGGTGAACATCATAACCACTGAGATTATGTAGAAAAACGGGGAGAAATGTAGGTACCTGATAGTGTAAGTTACACGTTGAATGTGCTGCACCACGATACTTACCAGTAACGTGACAGTGATCTCGTACTTTCGGATTTGTCGGATCGCCCGTAAAGTGCTTGCCGCATATGTAACAACATACACTGCGTTCATACGTAACCTGCTGTTCATCCGTTAATGGTGTCATTGGTACAATAGCTTTGAAATGTTCATTATATATCCGTTTTACATCACTTTCTAGTCGTCTTATAAATATCTCCCCTGCATTACTCCCCCTATACAGCTCTAACTTAGACCATTCATCGTTTACACTACACTTAATATAATAACTAAACGAGTATGGTTCGTGTTTACACGTTTTTATCGTAAACGGTTTTTCGGGATCTGGTTCAGCCGTATCTACCGGTACTAAGAGCGCTTCAAAATCTGCATATATTATGAATGGTAGAACCATTTGTTTCTGATAGTTCCGAAACGCGAGTATATTTTCCGCGTAGAATTCCCCGGTTATGTCTTTTTTTTGTTTCACGCCCGGTAATTTTGTATATACGAAGTTACAGTCGTGTGCCACGTGTCGGGTTAATTCCTCCTCGGATCTAAAGTAATACAAGCATGCATCACAAAAATACATTGCTCCGTTCCGCCGAGTTATTTGGTTGCTAAGTAAACAAGAAAAATATTTTTATCCATACATAATGCTGATTATCTGTTTGGTTACTGACTAATAATAATAAATTAACATGGACTGCCTGTTTGGCTTTGGTATAATACAGAGGCCCCACTACCTCTGTGACACGCTGACCATCACGATACGTATCGTCTAACCCATAAACATTGATGGAAATGTTTTGCTCTCAAACGTTGAAATATTCGTCAGCTTAACAGGAACTGTACACCATTCCAGTTGAATAACGTTTGAAAATGAGGGTAAGACGTTGTCCGTTGTGGTAGACCCTTTGTTGTCACTAGTGCCGATACAACAGCCCATGCAAAGCAGCAATTGTCATTATTTCTTACATTGACTATGGCGTGTTTATGTGCGATTTCAGCGGGGACAGCCATATATGCTGAACCCGTGGTGGGCGCAAATTTCAACAGGTTGACCTCTATATATACGAATTGCACCAGGGACCATCCTAAAACAGTTGTTACTAATCGATTACACCATTACTCACACTTACCAGAATCTTTATGCTGAAATTCAGATTGCTTTGCATCCAATATTTCACTTAGTCTTTGGAAATACTCTTCTAACACCGTCCCAATACTTAGAATGTCATACTTAGTCTGAAAGGATTTCAGTTCTGTGTTTTCCCTACTGTTCAAAAAGTATAAACTAAGTAGTTCCACATTACATTTTAATGAGTAGTGTTTCTGCAACTGACTTTGTACTACTTTCAATAAGTTCCCTTTAACGTCTGCCATAAAGGTGGACACATCAGTATGCGTATTGCATGGAGACAATCGGTACGACACAATGCGTTGTTTAAACGCATTTCGAATCACTTCAACCCCAGTATCGACAACCAAACATACATTTGCTTTATGCCTATTGCTTCTGAGGTGTCCTTGGAACGCATACCGAGGTATATCCATTGAACAATCAGTGCAGTGCAAACTCTCACCAATTTTTTTAGGTTGTTCCGGTTCATCGCATTGATCAGACTTCCGCTTCCTTGAGTTGCTCAACCCTAATGATCCGGGTTTCGCATTATCCTTCGCGTAGTTTACCCCAGATGGTCCTGGTTGCGCAAAGGAATCAGTAACATGTCTATGTACTGCTTTTTTATCGTCGGAAGTGATTCCTTGCACCACATTGCTCTCTGTGGTTTGGTTTTGCAATGAAACCTCCTGCATTCCAGATGGTGGGGTAGATACTGACATCCAGCATGTTGTTTTTTGATGTCTCAGTAAGGAATCCTTTCGAGAGAAATCTTTCATGCATTCACAACGGAATCGATTATTTACACCTGAAATACCATTGAAGACAAAATATTCCATTGAATATGTACCGGGAGAAAAAATCTACTTACTCTGCATTGCAGAGAAGTTGGTTTGATGGTTTGAAGTAGTAGAACTCTGAAAGCGTGCAATTACAAAGTTAGAGACTAACTGGTAGCACTAGAACTATTACGGTTATATATATATATATGCATTGTTTTGGGAGTTCTTATTTAGAACATAAGTATGTTTCTTCAACCTTATACATTCCGTATATAACCATTTGGAAACAAACATAAACGTAAAAGCAAACGTATTGTGTTCAGTGTTCATAAGCACACCTGCATGCGTGACAAAAAAATATATTAAAAAAATAAAAAAAAATAAAAAAAAAAAAAAAAAAAAAAATAAAAAAATAAAAAAGTAAAAAACTATAAAACGTAGTGTTTCGTGTGCATAAGCACACCTGCACACACGCGCGCGCACACACACCGCGCGTGATATTAATTAATTCTTCTTCCCGCACCCCACACAAAAAGAGCGTCCGTAACAATACCCTACTACATTATACTAGTCACACACTTTAGAGAGATTGAATATATGATCAAAATAGTAGGTATTGGGGTTCAATGCGGGTGTTGTATTATAGCAGGGGGGGGGGGGGTAAACATGCATCTGTACAGCTCAAAAAGCAGTTCAAATACAGATCAAAAACAGCTCAAACCAGCTTAAATACAGCTCAAAACCAGCTCAAATACAGCTGAAAACAGTTCAAAAACAGCTGAAAACAGCTCAAAAACAGCTCAAAAACAGCTCAAACCAGCTCAAATACAGCAGAAAACAGCTCAAACCAGCTTAAATACAGATCAAAAACAGCTCAAACCAGCTTAAATACAGCTCAAACCAGCTCAAACCAGCTCAAAACCAGCTCAAAACCAGCTTAAAACCAGCTCAAATACAGTTCAAAACAGATACCTGTTTTCCAGAAACAATACAATAAATATTACCTATCATATATATACTGAAATTAGTCTACTAAATAGTCTGATCCAGTTAAGTTACTAGTATGTAAATATTTATACATACTACTATATACCTAAATTCATAGCAAAGGATATATATTTAAACTCGAATAGAACCAATTATAAGTTATTTTTTTGTCCACTTCAAATTGGGATTACAACTAAAAAAATTATCTTAATTTTGTTAAACTTTAAAGTTTAGAAAAAAAAATTTACCTATACAAGATAAAAAAGAAGTCGCTTCGTTTAAAATGTGATATTTTTAACAATCTAAGTATAAAACAAATTATCGTAATCTCCGAGGAGAGGGGGAAACGGGTGCAAAAGATGCGCGCCGTCGGGGGACGATGTTTGAGTACCGACAAGGCATATTTTGCTCCGACCGTTTCCCAGTTATGAGCTGTCTCCGTTAGGGGGTCCGAGGAGGGGGGAACCATTGGCAAAAGATGCGCACCGTCGGGGGACGATGTTTGAGTACCGCCAAGGCATACTTTGCTCCGACCGTTTCCGAGTTATGAGCTATCTCCGTTAGGGGGGGTCCGAGGTGGGGGACCAGGTGCAAAAGATGCACGCCTTCGGGGGACGATGTTTGAGTACCGCCAAGGCATACTTTGCTCCGACCGTTTCCGAGTTATGAGCTATCTCCGTTAGGGGGGTCCGAGGAGGGGGGACCAGGTGCAAACGACGCACGCCGTCGGGGGACGATGTTTGAGTACCGACATGCCATACTTCGCTCTGGCCATTGTCGAGCTACGAGCTATCTCCGTTAGGGGGGGTCCTAGAAGGGGGAACCGGGTTAAAAGATGCGCGCCGTCGGGGGACGATGTTTGAGTACCGACATGCCATACTTCGCTCCGGCCATTTTCGAGCTACGATGAGGGTGGTTTCGAAAAATTCGTCTTTCCGAGACGTCTCCGACGCACCCACCCCCGTCCGAATCGGTCGACCGGCTCCCGAGATACGACGCTTTTAAGGAAAAACGATCGCATCTTGGATTTTTATCAAAAAATTCTTTACTGAAAATAAGTAAGTAATGAGAGAACGTAGAAAGAAATCTGTATAGCTGCTTTACGACCCGTCTTACAATGTGAAAGTTATAATTACAACAACTACATATAAAAATTAAAAGTTTATTTATATAGGACTTCAAATATAAAATTTATATATAACACTACAAATTTTACAATTTATTAGGTATTTAGAAAATATTTAGCATAAAGAATTTCTATGTAAAACGGCTTTAAGCAAATTTGATTATAAAAACTTTAAACTAGATTTGAAAAAAAAATCGTTAACGTTTATCAATAATTAAACAACAGTGATCAAAACGCAATTCTATCTGAATATTAAATAAGTAAAACTAGTCTTATCGCGTTCATAGAATTTTTTCAATTAAAAAACATGTACATACACAGTAAGATTATATTACAAAACAAAAAAAGCATCAATACTAATAATAATATAAAAAAAAGATCTTACCATCTCGATATGTTGCTTATTGAAAACTTTGTTTCAAATACTGTATCTTCATAGCAAATCTGCTTTGTTTATATACACAATGCGAAGGTTAATAATGCATAAATTGAAAACAAATGTAGCACATTCCCATATATGGTAAGGTTTTAGTGAAGGTTAATATTACTTTATATTACATTGTATTATGTAAATTACGTAAAGCAGATTGCACATACAAGAGATGCACTCTTATATAAATACAATGCATGACGTACTTTGTTTACTTCCTTTTCGCCAGCAACTGTGATATATTTTACCAGTAATGTTAAAATTTGTGTGAAGTGCTTTACTGGTTTTTCTAATCTTTTTTGAAGTTGGAATAAACAGTGTCTTTTTTTACGTAAGTATATGTGCATTTTTTTTATTTCAATCTGTTTAACGTGTATTACACCCAGAACTAGTTTTTTCATATATAATCTGGTTAACAATCTTGTCTAATAACAAACTGTTTTTGCTATAATTTTGAAAAAAAAAGCCTCCTGTCTTTTGTGTTTTTTCAACTTATCACTTGAGTAATATTTTTAATGAAAAAAAATCGTTTTCTTAAAGAATTAATAGAAAAAAATGTTTTATGTATACATTATTTAAACAGTAATGCCTCCATATATCTTTTCTATTATTATGTAGATAGTTTGAATAATTGCTTCTTTCTTTTTACAGATCATCCTATACAGGAATGCAGGATCATTTTTATTGCTACAGGGAGTAGGTAAACAACTTATTCATTTTTTTTTTCTTGTAAACATCACTGACCGGTTCGTAATATAAATTCGTGTAAGTGTTTATAGATTTCAAACAAAACACGTTTTTAAAGTAGTTTTTTATCCCATTTGTTTTTATTCCAAATTTTTTTTACATGTTATACAGAAATATTGCTTTGCAAAACTTCCTCGATCTCAGCATTTTACTTATTATTTATTGCTATTTCCTGAATAATACATCAACAATCTTTCTACCACCTTTTATGTAACAAGATCACATTTCACCTTTTATTCCCTACTCACAAACATTTTTTTTCACACTTATCATGTACATCTAATTTTTTTTTTATATCTTTTGCAGTAGAAGAAATCGATGGCAGCCAAACAGTACAGACCGCGTACACGCAGATGTAATGAAACGGAAGTGGAGAGGAGCTTCTGCAATTGTACTAAATCAAACTGTTTTATTCCTAAAGCAAATCATATAACTGAGTAATACATTTTTCTACTATAATTTGTACGTCTTTATTTCTACATGAATTAAATATAATTTGTACATGTCTTTATTTCTATACATAATTTGTACACGTCTTTCTTTCTACATGAATTAAATATATTAACATATCGTTTTCTTTTATTTTGGTAAAAAGTGAGGTTGAGCAAAAAAGCATACAAGTGGGCAAAAAACATACAAGTGAGCAACAAACATACAAGTGGGGTATAGAGTAGCAACCAGGTCACACGGATGTTCTTGTAATTGTGGAACAGGAAAGCATGGTTTGTGGTGATGAAAGGTCTCACGGATAGCCTTGTAGTTGTGGAACAGGAAAGCGGGGTTTGTGACCTTGGTTTTGTGGTAAGATAGCCTTGTAATTGTGGAACAGGAAAGCGTGGTTTTAAAGTAGGTCACAGTGATGGCCTTGTAGTAGTGGAACAGGAAAGCGGGGTTTGCGACCTTGGTTTTGTGGTAATGATATGTATTTGGGTCACACATTGCGCGTTTTTGACCTTGGTACGGTGGGGACCTTGGTTTTGTGGCAACCTTGGAAATGTGGGACCTTGGAAATGTGGTGTGTTCCAAAAGTCTCCAATCTTACCTACTAATATTTTCGTCCGCGTAGAGAATGTAATGCGTGGAAAAAGGTGATACGATAAACCTCAGTTAATTGCTATAAACGATACTGGGATTTGCAGACACTGGCCTAGATGAGATTAAGACTACATCGAATTCCATTGTTACTGTTAAACTAACCCTTTTTAATTGTTTCGTGTAATGAACGTGTACGTTGAGAAAGGATGCTACCGTTTCTAACGCAGTCACTCAAACTTTTGCGTCATTGCTTGCGTGTAGACTATCGGCCACTTGGTTAACGTGACTAATTTATTTGCACCTTACCCTTGCAAGGCTTTGTTTTAATGAGGTTTTTGTGTCTTTGATTCAGCCAATTGATTTAGAATTGTTTGTCTACAGATTTGTTTCTTTATGTATGTAATTTATTGTAATTGTACGAATGTATTTTTGTGCCTTTATTCACTATACAATTATATATGTGTAAAATTTCTTGCCTATTTTTTTATAGTGTAGTTAAACTGCATTGCTGTTATGGTAATAAATCATGTTACCGTAAAACAGCAAACTTGATGTAGATAAGAATTCTATGTTTAAAATATCTGTTTTAGGTTAATCTATATCTACCTGTTCCTTCATCAAAGGTACTTTTTGCTTGTGTTTATAAGTTTCAAGTGCTTCCAAAACATCTGATTTGTCTATTTTGTTACAAAAATGTAAAAATTGAATGTTGTTTTGTGAAGTGATAAGGTGATTATTTACTATTAAATGTTTGGCATAATTGAATTTGTCTGTGTGTTTACCTATATATAATGTGTTCTTTATATGTAATATCAAAGTGTTTGCCCAATACAAACAGACTTACAGAATGTGCAGTTCAATTTATAAATACCAGACTTCAAAATGTCGTTAGTTGATATTTTTCTAAAATATGAAATTGATATGTATTTATTTTCTGTCGGTTCTGTGTTAACTGGGTAAATGTTTTTGATAGATGATTTGTACTTTTGATTTTTAACTAAAGGGTCGATTATATTTGAAATGTAACCATTTGCTGGTACAATTTGTTTTATAATTGACGTTTGTTTGGTTTAATGGTAATGGCATTCCTCTATGTACGATCTATATGCAGGTAATTTATGTGTTTTATGATGACATGAATCACTTGGAATTGTAATGTGCGTATGTGTACGTTTTCTGAATATAGAGAACCTCAAACTTGTTCTGTATATTATGTTCATATTTAACTCTAGAAAATTAATGGCTCTATTTTTTCTTTCTAAGGATATTTTAAATTCTGGTATGTAGAAATTTTTACATTTTTGTAATAAAAAAGACAAATAAGATGTTACGAAAACATTCGAAATTTATAAAGATAAACAGTACCTTTAAAGAATGAACAGGTTAATCTTATAGACTCACCTTTAACAGATATTTTAAATTAGAAATAAAATTTACATCAAGTTTGCTGTTTTACTTTAATAATTTGTTACAATAACTACTTCTTATTATTTCGCTTATATATTTTCTCTTGATAATGATACTGTTACGTTGTGTGAAAAGCTTAAGGAAATTGCGTAAAATACTTATTTCTATCGGTTGTTCATTTGATAGAAATTGATTCACGGCATGCTGATTTTGATTTTTCAAATTTTAAGTAAACACGTGTTTTAATGTGTTTTGTCGGGTCGGACTGTGCAGGTTGTCCAATTTTCGTATGTTTTACGGGGTATCTCGCTTATTTTTTAGGTTATAACCTTGCGGTTTTCGCGACACCGTGCTACTTTTTAATGAAACCAAAGATGCACTAATCAAATTTGCCATAGGCATCTTAGTTTTTGTGCTACAGGGTGATTTTGGAAAAATTGCATTTTCAGTCATCCCCTGTAACTCTGTTATTGTCAGACATATTAAAAAAGTAAAAATTGGTATTTATAGATTTTTTACGTAAAATCATTTTGTCACATTATTTATAAAAATAAATATAGACTATGCTATATTTTTGAAAATCTCTTGGCAAGGGGAAAGAGATTTAAAAAAATATATATAGGGCATTCCATAAAAAAAAGGTTATGTGAATATCTCAAAAACTGTAACCTATAAAGAAAATATGAGTACGCCACTGGATTCTACGTAAAAAAATCTACAAATATCAGTTTTTACTTTTTTAATATGTCTGATAATAACAGAGTTACAGGGTTACAGAGTTACCGCAAGGTTCTAACCTAAAAAATAAGCGAGATACCCCGTAAAACATACGAAAATGGGACAACCTGTACATGTTGGAAGCGTTAATTCAATTACAATTATTTACGTTGTTTGAAGATATCTAGATTTTTCTTTTTTTATCAAATTGAGATAGAATTTAATTTCCCCAATTCTGTAGAGTATATAGGCATTTCTGTTTGTCTCTGTTAGAGTGAATCTTTTTTTAAATTACGATTCGTTTCCACACGTTGAAATGGTAAATTTTAGTGAAGTGTCTTTCGCTATTTTAAAGGACAGTTTATTATCTTCTGTAGATAAGGGTTATTCCTAGTTATTTTAAGTATTGGTAATTATAGTTAGTTGAATTAAAAATTGCATCGTTGAAAAATGGCTACTTTGTATTGAAATTATTACAGAAGTGGTAGTTTTAAAAGCTTTTGGCGACGGTTCGTCGGTGGTTTTAGATCAAATTTTAGTCTAAATGCAAAGAGGTTGATCGTTATTATACGTCAGTTTGTAACAACCTTTTTTTGTGGTTGTATTAAAAAATACGTTAATTTAAAATCATTAATTTATTTGGCGTAAAAATTGAGAAACGCAACTTAAATTGCATTTCATAGAACATATATTTTGGGTGTAATATTATATAAATAGATATAGTTCCCTTTCTTTTAAAACTGGACTCGAGCATTGTGGGCGCACTGCGTGTCAACCTCTTGAGGGGGGATTAAGAGAAGCAATTCTGAAAGCCTCTATTTTTCTTCACTTGCTGCAGAATGTTTGAGCAGTAAGTCATTGTTATAATGGTTTTACTTAATTTTTGTGTGGTGTGCCATCATATTTTGGTGGTAAGTTTGTTTTTCTCATTATATTCTAAAAGCTAAAGCCTTTGCTTTTTTAGGCACCTCTTTTTACCACCTTTTAATTTTTAATTTACACTTTTCAAGCACGTTAATTTGAACGTTAATTTACACTTTTAAGTATGCAATTTTTAAGTACTTACTTTTAAGTACGCCCTTTTTAATTAATTACCTTGTATACTTAATAATTTTAATGGCAAGTACTTATTTTCGCAAGTTCTCTTCATTCAAATAACAAGAATACAATAAGTTTATTGGATTGAAAATTTCTACAAAGACATAATTGATCGCGTTATTACAAGACTCGCAAGGACGTTGTGAAACGCTATCATTCTAGCTGACCGTTCCTTATCCATATTAAACACTGGAAGCTGTCGTTTGGAAAATTGTTATACAGAGGTATTTATATAGTGGTGAATTTTTAGTTTTTAAGCTTAGCTTTAAAAACCTTTTTTCTTTCCTCCTCATTATCCATAAATTTGGTAAATAAATTTAATTGCATATTGTTATTTTTTGTTATTACTAGAAAGCTTTTAAAGTTCATTAAATAGGTTTTGTTATTCCTGTCAAAGATAACATGGTGCCCGAGAATTCATTTAATTATATTTTAAACTTAATACTTAATTTTTTATTAATTAGGCATAAGTAAAATAATGAAGCTATTGAAACGCAGGCAGTATTTCAGGTGCGTAAATTGAACCCTCCCCTATCTCAATCTACTGATGAGTCAACGGTACTTTATTTTATACTTTAACTTCATTATTGTTATTAACATTTGGCGATAATATAATCAAGTTAGGTTACACTTTGGCGCGGGCGAGCAGGGACTTTGAAATTTATTACATTGATTCTTATTACTTACTTTGATTTTTATAGCTTGAAATTTATTGTTTTTATTACATTTGTGTTAATATTTTTGTGGGGCCTGAAAAAGGGTTATGCTGATGTTTCAATGCTAGTTATTAATACTTACTTGTGATTATATTTTTTAATTGATTTTATGTAGAGTTGACAGAATTTTAAGGAGTGTTACGATTTAGGTTACGCTTGGTTTTTTATGTGTTTCTTTATGATTGTGTGTTATATAATATTTTTTACGATGTCAAATTTTAATTATTTAATTGATGTTTTAGATATTGATGAGTTATATTAGTAGAATTAAAATTTTTTAATTGTAAGTGGAGCAGAACGGTTAATTGTGGAAGAGAAGCGAAAAATTTTAAGGCGTTAGTTAAATGCAGAAAAGATCAATCCAAATTGCTTTGATTACATTTTATGTAACTGAATTATTAAAAAATGCATTCTATATTTGATTATGATACATTACAACGATTTATAGATTCAATTCTAGGTCATGATTTATCCCATTCAGTTTTTGTTTTAAACGATATTGTTTTTTAGTACTTTTAAAGGCTAAATGATGCCAAGTTAAATATTAATTAAAAGATAAATGTGAATTTTGTAAATCTCAATTATCATATTTAAGTTTTTTGTTATTGATAAACTTCTTAACATTCAATTGTTAATACATTTATTTAAATTTTGAAACGCTTGAATTACATTACTTTTGATAATGAATTTTTATACGATTCATTAGAAATTATTGAATCCATTTAACAAAAACTTTGAAATGAATTATAAATTTAGATTATTTTATTTCTATGTCACATAATGACAATATTAATACTTCAGTTAGTATTCCTGCTTAAGATTTTTTCCAAATTAATTGGAATATTTACAAATTTTTGAGAGTTCCGTTCATGTTTTTATAATTTAAAATTTAATGGTAGTAGTTTAGATGCGAAAGTTTAACATATTTTTGTGTTATTTGTGTGTAAATTCCATTTGTTATTTTCTTAGATTGTACTTCTTCTATGTTGAAATGTTTTTAATTGAATTCGTAACGCTGTTCATGAGTCTACGAAATTTTCACCTTCCTTTTTGGCGTTTGGTCGGACAGTTCCGATTTCTGGAGATTTTTATGGTCGACTAAAGGATTTCAAAGAGGATGATTTATTTATTACTAACCGTGAACAATTAGTTCAAGATTTAAATGAACTTTCACCCATTTTTAAACATGTTAAACAAAATTTACATGCAGCTTACGAAAGAAATTCAAAATCTTACAATTTGCGACGTCGTCCGTTGAAATTAAATGTTGGCGATTTGGTTTGGAAAAAGAATTTTACTTTATCTGATGCGACTAAAAATTATAGTCAAAAGTTAGCTCCAAAATTTATTGAAGCGAAAGTTATTGAAGTGGTAGGTCCAACTACGTACCGATTGGCCACCCCTATTGATAATAAACCCTTAGGTGTTTTTCATGTTAAGCATTTAAAACCACATTAGTTCTTATTTTTTCGAATTCTTTTTAATTATTTTTCGATTTTAGTATTTTTACATTCTGGTTTTCTTATTTATATTTTTAATTATTTTGATAATTTTTCAAAATAATTTTATTTTGTGCTTATTTCGCACATTATTTTATTTTTTATTGTTGTGGCTTTGCAAACCACTTAATTATTTTATTACATTTGTTAGCATGATTTTTGCTACATTTGTTTAGCACGATGGTTGATATTTAGATCCCATTGTGTGATTGATTTTTTAGCATGATGTTTGATATTTAGATCACATCGTGCGTTTATTTTGCCGACTTTGTGGGACATTAGTTCTCGGGCAGATTATCTTCCTTTATTGGATTTACAATTTGCTATTGTTACAATAGTAAAATTGAAGATAACTATTTTGAGTTTACCTCTGATCGTTAATTTGACGTGTAAAACTCATAACCATGGATAAGAAAACTAGTAATGCTTCTATACATTTTTATTTTTTGATTGATTTAATTATTTTATTTTTCCTGATTTGTGTAGTGTTACTATTCTTGGACGGTGCTTGAGGACTTCGGTTCGCCTCGTGTCAACCTCGATTAGTTCACTTCCTGATTATGACGTTTTGGTAGTTTTAGGAGGGGGTTGTTGTGTTCGTAAGAGTGCATCATCTTTCTCTTTGCTATCTCACCTAGATTTCGATTTATTTATAAAATGTGCGTGTTAGTTAGGGTATGTTGAGTCTTGGACGATGACTGTGGAACAACATGAAACCTGAATCTCGTGAAGGGTAGAGTGGCCTCTCTTGTTCTCCACGACGAAGCATCCTGAGCTAATTTGCCATGAAAATAGTCGTATCTTGGGTTTACCGATTTTGACTTACTTATCGAACGTGACTGTGGTAGTTGTGTTATGTACCTAGGAGGCTTGGTTTGAGACCACCGGGGTAGGGTAATTGAACCGCTCTCTCTCGACCTCAAATCTCGCGATTATTTATTGTTAGTCCGCAAGGATTTTTTTTAATACTTATACTCTCGAGTAGAGTGGCGTTTAGCCTTGATTCGATATGAAGTTGCACGATGACCGTTTCCGGGTTCTCTGCCCACTGTCCCTTCAGGTCATGGTAGGTTACGGTTTCCGTTCGTTTTTTACCTTAGAATCAAATTTTTTTACCGGATACTCATTTTGCTCTTCTGATGGTGGTTTGCTTCACTAACCCCACCAGTTAAAGTTTTTACTTTATTTAAGGTTTCGGGTCCTTGATTCTCGACTAGTGGCGTGTGCGGGTGGTAGCGCGTCATTAGCTTTTTTGGTGTTGCGAGGGGTCTTTCCTGACCAACGTCACCACATTTTCCGTACTTCTTCGTACATTTTCTTGTTATTTTTTCAATATTGCTTATATTTTAATTAGCTTACCATTTTGTATTTTTTTTAAATTTTAATAATTTCATTAATTAGCTTAGTGTTTGGAATCTCCGCTTTGGTGATATCCGAGTCCAAATTATAGGAGGGGGTGTGTAACAACCTTTTTTTGTGGTTGTATTAAAAAATACGTTAATTTAAAATCATTAATTTATTTGGCGTAAAAATTGAGAAACGCAACTTAAATTGCATTTCATAGAACATATATTTTGGGTGTAATATTATATAAATAGATATAGTTCCCTTTCTTTTAAAACTGGACTCCGAGCATTGTGGGCCGCGCACTGCGTGTCAACCTCTTGAGGGGGGATTAAGAGAAGCAATTCTGAAAGCCTCTATTTTTTCTTCACTTGCTGCAGAATGTTTGAGCAGTAAGTCATTGTTATAATGGTTTTTACTTAATTTTTTGTGTGGTGTGCCATCATATTTTGGTGGTAAGTTTGTTTTTTCTCATTATATTCTAAAAGCTAAAGCCTTTGCTTTTTAGGCACCTCTTTTTACCACCTTTTAATTTTTAATTTACACTTTTCAAGCACGTTAATTTGAACGTTAATTTACACTTTTAAGTATGCAATTTTTAAGTACTTACTTTTTAAGTACGCCCTTTTTAATTAATTACCTTGTATACTTAATAATTTTAATGGCAAGTACTTATTTTCGCAAGTTTCTCTTCATTCAAATAACAAGAATACAATAAGTTTATTGGATTGAAAATTTCTACAAAGACATAATTGATCGCGTTATTACAAGACTCGCAAGGACGTTGTGAAACGCTATCATTCTAGCTGACCGTTCCTTATCCATATTAAACACTGGAAGCTGTCGTTTGGAAAATTGTTATACAGAGGTATTTATATAGTGGTGAATTTTTAGTTTTTAAGCTTAGCTTTAAAAACCTTTTTTCTTTCCTCTCCTCATTATCCATAAATTTGGTAAATAAATTTAATTGCATATTGTTATTTTTTGTTATTACTAGAAAGCTTTTAAAGTTCATTAAATAGGTTTTGTTATTCCTGTCAAAGATAACATGGTGCCCGAGAATTCATTTAATTATATTTTAAACTTAATACTTAATTTTTTATTAATTAGGCATAAGTAAAATAATGAAGCTATTGAAACGCAGGCAGTATTTCAGGTGCGTAAATTGAACCCTCCCCTATCTCAATCTACTGATGAGTCAACGGTACTTTATTTTATACTTTAACTTCATTATTGTTATTACCATTTGGCGATAATATAATCCTTAGAAGAGGGATTAGTGTTGGAAAATTAGTGTTTTTGATTAAAATCTGCGCATTGCAGAGATATAGACCGCTAATTCACGAACTTTAGTATCGTCAGGTTCACGGCTAGCTCAATAAACAGAAAACCGATGTAAATAGAATTCTTAATTAAGCTTTTGTGTAACTATAACTTTTGTTCAAGAAATTTATACATTAATAGTTAAAGGATACAGAGTGAAGTGTAAATATAAAAATCCTGTGCAGTGTATTAACCAAATGAAATAGAAGTCAAGCATTTTGTTCTGATGTAAATAACTTTCATGATTCAATACGGTATTTATCAAGTGAAAAGATTTCGAATGTGGTTACGACGTCGGAGACCACCCGTGGAAATATCTATCGGTGGGATATGTCCGCATCGCTTGCTGGAGACTTCCTCAGAAATCTACACCTATTGATGTATAAAGAAAAGGGGAAATTTAAAGAGGCCAACTGATGTGAAGGCTTAATCAATCTTAAGGTAATCACTTCCGCATATTTATTTTGTTGAGTTGTTGACAATCCTAATAGTGTTTTTTTGTATGTGTTGAACGAATGAATATGCCTTTTGTTTAAGTTTTGTTTGGTAACCTCCAGATATTAAAATCAATTTATAAGGTATATCCATTCGTCGATTAATTATATCATGTTGTTCATTGTTTGATTTATCCTGATTACGTTATATAAAATTACGTATCATAAGAACTGTTGAATTTAAATGATCGACGGATTTATATTCATTTTTGGTGTATTTAAAAAGTTACAATAGATTACTTTGGGGGGGGGGTGGACTAGCTAGCGTCAATTCTATTCAAACAATAGAATTTTATCTTTAATTATGTTTAATTAATTACATTATAGGTTAATGAACAGAAAGTATTTTCTTTAATAAACTGTGACCCCATTTCTTTCTATTGCGATATTAATTACGTTTGAACGAAATTTTAAAAGATGAGATAATCTTTTTATATTTAAGTTTTCGAGTGATTTATTTGTTCGTGGTTATTATTGATTTACAAAATTTTACAGTGATGACTTTTCAATTTTTTCGTACAATTTTAACGTAATAATTTGAGGAAGAATTCTTTAATAAGTGCTGTAGGTTCTTGAGTTGGTTGATATAATTTCATTTTAAAATTAGAACGTAACATAGTTATAGAGTAAATAGATCGATGAACGATCAGCTGTTGTCTTTGTAGCACGTCATCGTATTACAAGTACTTGTTTCGCAAGTTTCTTCTCAAATACTTTGAAAATTTACAGGTATCAACGAACCTGCGGTGATTGCGATAAAGGTAAGTGAGTTTTTGGTTTTTCAAACTAGCTGTGAATCTTCGTAATTAGGTGTTTTATCCCCCTATTTGGATATATTTATGAACACCCTGGCGCCAGTCGATTTATGACCTCTATTGTGTCTTCCGTATGATAAGCTATCTTATAGCTATTTTATCTGTTGCTTTCGTTTTACTCCCATTTTCGACCGTAACAATACATGTTACATTGTTGTGGGATCATAATGTATTCAAAACATTAGTGCTATTAGATGATATGATTGCTCATTCCCTATGGTTCAATGAGTTCAGTGTCATCCGTCTTCCACTCTATAAGTAACGTTCATAACGCGCATTTGGATATGTCACTGAGCATTTCTCAGACAAACTTCGGGTGTGTTAGTTATTGAGTAAATACATTATTTTATCATAGCAATATTTATTTTATTTTATTTTATTAAGTTTTGTTAATTATTTGTTGAACAGAAATGTATCTAGCAAAAATATGTCTCAACATCTTTCCAACTTAATTTTTACATGAATAACTATTATTGTAAAGAAACATATTTTACATAAACTTTGTAATATTTTTGTATTAAAGTATTTATTTGGCGGACAACAGATTATTTCTAGTTTCGCTTATGCAGCTTGTGTGACGTGGTCCGTTGCTGACGTCACGCCAGGATTACAAATATTGGCGAATGAGCAATCTTCTACCTTAGGCATACCACGCCTTATTTATTAACAATTGGCAATCTAGGGTTTTAGATGATTTGCAATATACATTTAAATTTTAAATAGTTCCGATTCCCACTTTGATTGATAATACCGGCTGCTTCCAAAGTTGCGTATCTTGGTGCTAGATTAACCCAGAGATTTTGGGGAAGAAATAAACTGCATATGAGAAAAAGATGAAAATAATATTCAGATTGCTTTAACTAAAACTTTCATTAAGAAGAGCTTCCCCTTCTCTATTAATTGCACTATAAAATATTCTTCTATACCTGTCATAATGGTTGATATAGACGCTCTTTAAAAATCGATGTTCTTTCGGTTTGTCTTGAAATTTTTAAATGGAACGGTAGTATATTTTTGATATTGGCAGAAAGATAAACACTAAATAATTTGGTGAAAATTTCAAATCTCTGAAAGTTCCTTATTACATTATGTACACGATTATTTACACATACACTGTAGTATACTTTTAACACTTATTCAAGTAGTTTTTCAGTTTGTATAATACGTTTTGCTTTCTCATACACGTACATATAAAGAGACAGCTATGTAATCGGTTTAAATTTTCAAACAATTTTTTTACATTTTCTCGACGTTTTGTGGCCTACACAATACGAAAAGCGCATTTTTAGAAAAGAAAATGTAGTGTCTGGTTATGTGTCTGTGTGTGAGTGTGCGCGATATTTTTTGAAACATTAAAGCTATCGATAAAAATCAAGTTTTTAGAAAAAAAATTTCGTGTCTGTCTGTGTGTCTGTTTGTGTGTGTGCGGGATATCTTTTGAAAAATTACAGCTATCGATATGAAATTAGGTACATAAATTTAGGGCGAGATCGTTAATGACCAAAATCGCTAAGTTTAAATCATTTGTCAAAATTAAAAAATTCAAAATGGCGGATCAAAAATGTGGGATTATCGTGTTTATTTAATTTATCAACCGATTTTTTTTAAAGCCGGGTATTGGGGTTTTTTAAGATCGCTAAGTATAAATAATTTGTCAATATTAAAAAATTCAAATTGGCGGATCAAAGGATTATCGTGTTTAAAATCCGATATGACTAAAATTCAGGTATTGTGGACTAATTATCAATTTTGCAACTTTGTTAATTTGTAAAACAAGATCTAAATAAAAAAATTTTAAAAACTGCCAGTGGCGCACCGGCACAGTTTTTAGGGTGCAATTTTTTTTTGAAAGTCTGGTATTGGGTTTTTTAAGATCGATAAGAATAAATCATTTGTCAATATTAAAAAAGTCAAATTGGCGGATCAAAGGATTATCGTGTTTAAAATCCGATATGACTAAAATTCAGGTATTGTGGACTAATTATCAGTTTTGCAACTTTGTTAATTTGTAAAACATGATCTAAATAAAAAAAATTTAAAAACTGCCAGTGGCGCACCGTTTTTAGGGTGCAATTTTTTTTTTGAAAGTCGGGTAATGTGGGTTTTTAAGATCGCTAAGTACAAATCATTTGTCAATATTAAAAAATTCAAAAAGGAGGAACAAAGGATTATCGTGTTTAAAATCCGATATGACTCAAATTCAGGTAGTGTGGGTTTTGAACTTATTTATATAGATATAATATGAGAAGGCGTTATGGCAGATAATTTGGAAGCGGCTTTTGTTTGTTTCTGACTTTATTTAATTTGTATTTATAGTTTAGAGTTAATTTATGATGACAGATTTCATTAAAAATAATAAAGTTTTTTCTTGGGTGATGTTTATTTAAGTTATGTTATGGTAAACTATTTTTAGCAACACTTTAAGGTGATTGTCTTTTTATTTATGAGAGAGATTGGAACTAGAGTATTCACTTGAATAGAAGACGTTCAGTGTTCAACTTCAATAGGGTAAAGTGGGGCAAGTGCGACCCCTTTTTCGTATAGTTGACTTTGAGTTCATAACTGTGCGAATATCATTCACATGACCTGATTCTGTTTGGGCTGTATGGACTATTTGGTTCTTAAGCTTAATTTATTTAAAGAATGAAAATCTTTCGGGCTTCAGGGTACTTGGGGCAAGTGCGTTATCTGTGTTTATTTCTATATGTTTTCCTTGATGTAAACTATGGGGCAAGTGCATTGAATAAACGCAATTTTCTTCTCGCAAGGGTAAATTTTTTTTAACAATATGTCTTCATTGGAGGGGTGTTCATTACTCTTCAGAGTAATATTGAAACAACGTAAAATTGATAGCTGTCAATTTTTTAATTACAAAAACACAATAAACTCAATTTATGTAGAATACAAATGCAGGACTAGGCCTACCGAATCTTTGTTTCTAAAATCACAGGAAACTTAATTTTAAAATCGTGCATGCCCCTTCTGACGAAGGGGGTGGGTAAGACTTTTCTGATACTCTGTCGGGACATAAAGGAGCAGTCTTCGACAGGAGGAAAAACAAAAGTTTTCTTCTTCCCAAGGAACTTAATTTCGGCTTTGATGTCAGTAAGGGCCTTAACACAGCCGGCGTAAAAAAATTCATTTTTCTCTCGTCCCTGGCACTTGAAGGCCACAAGTATCCAATCGGATATTGCAATGTTACACGGGCCTCTTATGAAATTCATCTTCATCATCATCATCCTCTTCTGATGAAGATTGATCAACAAAATCACTATTCTCGGATTGATCATGTAGAGAGATGTGGTCTTCTTCTTCTTCACTGTCACTATCTTTGTCAACTTCCCCGGAGGCGGAAGGTGCAGCAGTGATCACCTCACTACCTTCAGCAACTCTCTTCCTTTTTCTGGCGGGGGTTGGTGTCGCAACTTCTACTGTCTTGAGTAATAACTCCTCGAACGAAACTTCAAGACTGAAATAAAAAGAAACAATAACCTGATTGTTGGCAGTTATATGAGGTAACGTAATCAATTGGGCTGCTTACGAATTATCTCCTTAAGAAGTGTCAACTGGTTGTAAGGAAGAACTACAGGTAGGTGAAGAACCAGAGTTTTCAAAATTCTGCCACCGCTTTAGAGAGCTGGCTTCGAAGCGATCCTCTCCTACAACTTGAGCGTCAAATGGGTATACACCGACTTTCTTGAAACCATTTTTAATCATATCATGGTTCAGCGTGTTCCAGATTTTGCCAGTTAGTTCAGAAAAAACTTTTTTAGGGATTCGGCGACCGGAGTTGTGTCTCTGCCACTTCACTAGCTCCTCGTCCCAGACTGACTTCAGAGGTTTGAACACAGCTAAATCCAACGGTTGGAGAATATGGCTGGTATGTGCAGGTAGTTTTATGATTGTAATATTCTTTCACCTTGCATAATTTACCAAATCTGCAGTTAAGTGTGTTGAATGGCCATCATGAATAACCAGTACTGGGCGCTCTGGACCAATATTTTTTACAAATGTGCGCTCAAAATAGTTCCTGAATACTTTCGCTTCAATCCAGCCGTTCTTCGTTGCAGCGTATGAGGTTCCAGGAAAAGCATGATTTTTGGCTGCCATCCACTCATCCCATATATTCTTACCCTTAAATAAATTAAGGGTGGAACTTTACAGCCATTTGCACTTGCCGCCATGACCACAGTGGTATTTTCTCGACCAGGTCCACTGGTGGTTCTTGTGCATGCTGCACCCTTCTTGCCCACAATTTTTGTTTTTGACGGGTCATTTTCGAAGCCTGTTTCGTCAATGTTGAATATTCGCTCGGGCTTTTCCGCTTGTCCCAGTGTTTTTATTTGGTCACCCAACAACTTGAAATAGTCGCTGGCAACAAATGGGTCCATTGCCTTTGTTCTAGCAAATTCTACAAGCTCGGGTTTCTTAATCGACAGTCCGTGCCTCTTTTTAAAATTCAGAAACCAGTCTTTCCCTGGCATACCATCTTTGAATTGGATTTTAATTTGGTTCCTTATAACAAACTGTTGTGTTAAAGTTAACACGTCTTTGCCTGATACGCCAAAGTCCCATGCTTCCATTGCCCGAAGACCGTCTGCCAATTTCTTCTCTTCGATCGAAGGAATATCGGTTAGTTCCTCGACTTTGCCCCGATCCTTTGCAGCCCCTTCTTCCCGATAAATGATCACGCAGCGTGGTGACAGGGATGTTGTGAACCCGAGATGCTGCTTTGATTGTTATATTTTAATTTCTGATGCCAGATATAGCAGTTTCCAAAGCTTCCGATGTGTACTGCGACTCCCTTGTCGTTTTCCTTTTATAATTTCGCACCATATCACCCTTAAAATATAATAAATATATTTAAAATAAGAGCAATTACATGAAATAATGTAATGGGGCAAGTGCGCTCTTTATCTACGCACTTGCCCTATTCCTAAAAACGCACTTACCCCATGTGGAAAAATGCTGGGGTAATAGATTGTTAAGTAATCAAATAAAAGAAAGAAATAGTTTAGTAATTTTAAATTTGATACGGCAATAACAACAAATATTAATAAAACATGTAAATATATTAAAATGAACCAATTCAAAAATTTTCTGAAAAAATCTCACCCACTCTTTATGACACCATCAAAGACACTGACAACAACCATGGTCTCTACCATGTGATGTGATTAACAGAAGTGCCAACATGACATTGTGCTGTTTGCATCGAATATTGGCGGCCATTTTAAAATCATGTTCAAAGAAGTGAATAGTTCTTGGAGACTTTTATCAGAAGCGAACGCACTTGCCCCGGATTCGCACTTGCCCCACTTTACCCTAATGAAGAAAAATAAGTGAAGACTATTTAAATAATACATAACTATTCATGTACTTTACTCTCATATTACAGTTAATTAGCAATGTAAATTTTGGCAACTAAATTATCTATAAATCTAGATCTGTAAATTGAAGTTAAATTAAAACGGAGCCGCCAGGATTATGCACTTTTATTTAAGAACAAATTAAGGCACAAAAACTATAAAAACGAAAACTGACAAATATGACGCCATGCCTATTTTATATATTATATATATATATATATATATATATATATATATAATACATACATATATTATATATATATATATATATATATATATATATATATATGACTGATACTTCATATTTGACATATTTAGAAAACTTCTAAAATAAACGAATTTTAACTAACGCTTTAGTTAGTATGTCTGCTTGTTGAATCTCAGTTGGTACATAATACAGTTTTACTTTATTTTGCTCAACACAATCACGTAGAAAATGATATTTAGTGTCAATATGTTTTGATCTTTTTGTTTCCAAAGTAGAATCCATTTTGATACATGATTGGTTGTCTTCATACACTTTAATACACTCAATGTTACTATCTAAAATCTCACCTAACAAATGTAAAAAGAACATAGACTCACTTACACACAAAGATAATCCAATATACTCTGACTCAGAGCTTGAAAGTACAACAACATTTTGTTTCTTAGTCTTCCAGTATATTGCATTATTGTTAACTTTTACAATAAATCCAGTAACACTTTTACGATCCCAATCGTTTGCAAAATCGGAATCGACATAACTGTTTATTTCTATTTCTGAATTCGAATTGAGATTCTTAGCAAATTTAAGACCAAACTCTTCTGTCAGTTTCAAATATTTCAATACATTATTTAAGTAATTCCAGTGTTCAGCACTAAACTAATTCTGAAATTGGCTAAAATAAGTAATAGCGAAACAAAGATCTGGTCTACAGCCTAACATAATGTATATGACACATCCTAACAATTCTCGGTAAGGCAATTTACTAAATATCCCATTGTTTTCATTACGCAACTTCAACTTTGGTTGCATTGGCACCTCAGAAGTTTTACAATCTACCATATCAAATTTCTGCAACACTTTTCTGATTAAAGTTTTTAATATATATATATATATATATATATATATATATATATATATATATATATATATATATATACAGGGTGTTTCATTAAGGCTGGTCACCGGCTATATTTCAGAAACTAGTGGACATAAAAAGTGGAGAAAAAAAATTCATTATAAAAGTCGCCACGAGAAAATCCTGGAAATTATTTTTAAGTTCCGTAGTTCATCGCAAGTGGGCGCAATTGAAAATTAAAAAATAAAATTATAAATTTCTCCGAAAATTCCCACATTAAGGCATGCATATCTTTGGTAACATCGTTAGAAAGCTTAGACAATTCTGCATCATTTTGGTCTAAGGCTCATTGGCGTACCGACCTTAATAAGAGTGGGGGAAGCTATTGAATGTGTAATCATTTAAATCGCTGTTATCCGATTGTAGTAAAGCTAGGCTTGTTTAGAAGAAAAAGGTAAGTACTTTTAACTGTCGCATCCATTGGTACGCGATAGCTTATAATAAAATTGTTAGAGGGCGCAATTTGTAATAATACCAGTATTTTTGATTTTATTCAGAAAAATTAAATCATACGGTATAATTATGACATCATAAGCGGAAAGTAGCTTAAATTTGTAACAAAAAACGTAAATAACGCAATTTGATATCTTTATTTGTTCCAGAGTTATGGCGAAAAGAAGACTTTTTAACCGTTTAATTTAATAATTGATTGTTGCTATGGTTTCTTAAGGTGTATAGGTTGGATTAGTAATGAGGAATCTGCATTTATCATAGTCTGTGCCTCCCTTCACACTCTATCTAGGCTTAGGACTAGTCCAAACTAAGCAAATTGCAAAATTTGGAGCGTGTTTAGAGGCCAACGGGCCATAACAACGATATCAAAGTAATGATTGATTTTGTTTAAGAAACTTTTAATAGAATGGTAAAAATCATGAACAACTGTTAAATAACAAATGAAAAGCTATAAATGTTCAAATTGACGGCCGTTTTGTAAAATACAACTATTAATTCTTCTTCTTGTACTGGAAACAGCTGTTTCGATTTCGTCTCGTGGAATCCAATTTATTGCAATTTCAATTCGGTGAATCATGTCCTCTCGGGTGGTTGGTCTCGTTTCGTAAACAATATCTTTTATTCTTCCCCACAAGTAGAAATCTAATACAGTTAAATCCGGGGATCTAGGTGGCCACGGAAACAAACTACCCCTTCCCATCCAGTGATTTGGGTATCTAACATTTAAGAAATCACGGACTCTTCGGGAATAGTGTGAAGGACATTCATCATGTTGATACCACAGGGATGCTCTCACGTCAAGGGGAATGTCTTCTAAAAGATTGGGCAAGTCATTTTGTAAAAAGTTTAAATAAGATTCACCATTTAGGTGTCCATGAAAAACAAATGGTCCGATAATTTTGTCACCTAAAACACCACACCACAAATTAACACTCCATCTGTTTTGGTGATCCACTTCGCGCATCCAGTGAGGATTTGTTTGCGACCAATAATGCATATTGTGCAAATTAACTCTGCCGCAGCTAGTAAAAGTAGCCTCATCGGTCCATAAAACTTTGGAAAGGAATCGAAGATTTTCACTACACATGTCTCTCAGCCAATAGCAATAGTCGAGCCGCCTGTCAAAATCAGTGTCTGATAAAGCCTGGTGTAAAACTAGATGATAAGGATGCAGCTTAAAATCCCTTAAAATTCTGAACACAGAAGCAACACTTACACCTAGTTCTGTGGAAATCTCCTGATGCGTACGTGAGGCTCCGATTCTACGTACGCAAGAACATTAATACTATTGTCTTCATTTCTTATGCGACGTCTTCTGACAGGAAGTGGAATACGTCGTACATTTCCTGTTTGTCTTAAACGTGTTGCCATTCTCCGAAACACTTTTCTAGTGTAGTGCCTTCGATCAGGATATCTGATAGCGTATTGTCGTTCCGCAATAGCTGCATTTTGAAAACATTCATAATACACGGCAAGCATGTCGTAAGCCTCGGCATTGGTATACGACATTTTTGAAGGATAGCACTAATTTCTGATAAGGTACAATGAAACCCAAAACTAATGGAGGAAAAAAATTTTACAACACAACATCAATCAAAATTAAGTAAGTTGACAACTTTTTCAATTTATTTACCTCCATGGAAACGAGCCGACTTTGTTTCGCAGCAAATTAGATTATTATTTTAAAACACACCACATTAGAATTATGCCTTAGAAGTTTTATATGATATTATAAACGTACAGAAGAAGAATTAATAGTTGTTTTTTACAAAACGGCCGTCAATTTGAACATTTATAGATTTTCACTAGTTTTTAACAGTTGTTCATGATTTTGTACCATTCTATTGAAAAGTTTCTTAAACAAAAATCAATCATTACTTTGATATCGTTGTTATGGCCCGTTGGCCTCTAAACACGCTCCAAATTTTGCAATTTGCTTAGTTTGGACTAGTCCTAAGCCTAGATAGAGTGTGAAGGGAGGCACAGACTATGATAAATGCAGATTCCTCATTACTAATCCAACCTATACACCTTAAGAAACCATAGCAACAATCAATTATTAAATTAAACGGTTAAAAGTCTTCTTTTCGCCATAACTCTGGAACAAATAAAGATATCAAATTGCGTTATTTACGTTTTTTGTTACAAATTTAAGCTACTTTCCGCTTATGATGTCATAATTATACCGTATGATTTAATTTTTCTGAATAAAATAAAAAATACTGGTATTATTACAAATTGCGCCCTCTAACAATTTTATTATGAGCTATCGCGTACCAATGGATGCGACAGTTAAAAGTACTTACCTTTTTCTTCTAAACAAGCCTAGGTTTACTACAATCGGATAAGTCGTTTAAAAATAACAGCGATTTAAATGATTACACATTCAATAGCTTCCCCCACTCTTATTAAGGTCGGTACGCCAATGAGCCTTAGACCAAAATGATGCAGAATTGTCTAAGCTTTCTAACGATGTTACCAAAGGTATGCCTTAATGTGGGAATTTTCGGAGAAATTTATAATTTTATTTTTTAATTTTCAATTGCGCCCCCTTGCGATGAATTACGGAACTTAAAAATAATTTCCAGGATTTTCTCGTGGCGACTTTTATAATGAATTTTTTTTCTCCACTTTTTATGTCCACTAGTTTCTGAAATATGGCCGGTGGCCAGCCTTAATGAAACACCCTGTATATATATATATATATATATATATATATATATATATAAATTTGTTAAAATCTGTCTCTGTTTTTGAAACGATAATGAAATCATCTATGTGAATTAAAATGAAATAAATTCTTTAAAATATAGACAAGGATCCTTTTTGGAACATTGAAATCCATAGTTTATTAATGATCCGTTAATCATTGTATTCCAACATTTAGGTGATTGTCACAAACCGTATAAGGCCTTTTTTAATTTACAAACTAAATTTTTATTAGAATTTTTTAAACCTTCTGGCTGCACCATGTATACAGGACTTTTCAATGTTCCATTTAGGAATGCAGACGTTACATCAAACTGTGCTATTAGTAAATCATTCTCAATAAGTAAAGATAGTAAAAGTCTAGTAGTAGGCAGTCTAACAACTGGGGAATAAACATCTTCAAACACAGAATTCTGTTTAAAACCACGTGCCACAAGTCTAGCTTTCTTCACAATATTACCCTCAACTTCTTTTTCACGAAATAGCCATCTAGAGTCTATAATTTCAGCTTTGTTTGGCGGTATCACAAGATCCCACGTTCATTTTTCTTTTAGGGAGTTCAACTCACTTTCAATAGCTGTTTTCCAACCTTCATCTTTCTGAATAGCTTCTTTGTAGTTTCTAGGATCTTCAAATACTAGATGACCTATTGATAATGCTGCAAACATATTATAGTCCTTTTCATCATCCCACATATCATTATTCAGCTCATATTCTCCCGAATATGTTGGTCTGTTTCTTCCACGTGTGCTTCTTCTTGCCTGCGAATCTAGCTTTTCTCCATCAACTTTTTCAAGTTCTGTCCCTCTTGGGGGCTTTCTTCCTTATTTGTAATAACTTCGGGATTGTCCTTAACAATTTTATTTGATTCTTCCATAAACTCTTCTAGTACTACTTTATTTTCATTTCCATAATCTTCTTGAAAAATTGTGTTTTTTCCTATGATAATTTTCTTCATATTTCGATCATAAAGGCGATATCCATTATCTGCTTATCCAAGCATGGTTAGCTTTATACTATCTTCTCCAAATTTGGTTTATAGCCAAACCACAACTCAGCTGGCATCTTTGATTGACAAATAGCTCTTTTTGGCAGTCGATTAATTAAGTATACTGAGGTTCTAACTGCTTCTCTCCACAGTTCCTTTTCCAACTTTGCATCATAAATAAGACACTTTACCTTATCCATGATTGTGCGATTATAGCGCTCTGAAACACCATTTTGTTCAGGGTTGTATGGTACTGTATACTGTATCTTGATTCCTTGATTCATGCAAAATTTCTTGAATAGGTTTGACGAGTATTCAGCACCATTATCACAACGTGGAGTATGATTTTTCCTGTAAATTTTGCTTCAACCATAGATACATAAATTTTAAATTTTTGCACAACCTCATCTTTGTTTGACATTAAATAAACAACACCAAAATGTGAGTAATGGTCTATAAAAGTAACGAAATAGCGCTTACCATCAAAAGTCTCAGGAGTTTATTGGTCCACACACATGACTGAATATAATTTCTAGAAAGTCCTTAGTTTTTCTATCTTCTGCAACCTCTTGAAATGGGAGACGGGTTTGTTTTCCCAGTTGACACACTTCACAAAACGCTGATGTAGGATACTTGGAAGAATGCCCCATCTTTCGATGCATCAACATTTGGTCAGCAATTCCAATAACTGCACTGTTCGGTTCTGGTACACGAAAAATAATCACATATAAATTTCCCTTTAATGATCCTGATAAAACAATGTCTTTGTCCTTCACAACTAGAGCTTGCTTTTTCTTTAAAAATAACCTGCAACCCACTTTGTTCCAGTTTTCTGACTGATAATAAATTATAATATATATTTTCACACAACCTAACCTGTTTCATAGTGATATCACGTCCTGTCAAACTTTTTAAATTTAAATTCCTTCTTCGATTGCTGTCAGAGTTTCACCGGCCTTAGCTACATTTATTTTAACACAAATGTCCTTTTTATCATAAAGAAGTTCTTTAAATTTTTCACCTACTAAATGACTTGTAGCCCCGCTGTCAACAACAAAGTTTACAACTTCACTATTATTACCAAAAGCTTCGTTATCTTCAGATGTTGACAAAAAAGATGTTTTCTTCTTTACTGGCTTGCTACACAACATGAACATTTCCTGGATTAAAAATACCTCTAGTTGGGTCTCTATTATTTCCTCTAGGGTAATATCTTCCTGTATTAAATACACTTTCTGGGCACTGAGCTCTTTTATGTGCTACTTTGTCATATCCATGACATTTAAAAGGAAAATCAAAACTTGAGTTATTGCTCCTAACAAAATTTCCTCTACCATACGTTCCTGTTCCATAACCTCTTCTTTTAGACCTTGTTCCAAAACCTCTGCCACTGTTATAACCTACAAAAGCTGAACTATTTGTACTTGTTTCGGACTTACATTTTACTTGACGAGCATTTTCCAATAGCAATTTATTCTTTACAAAGTCCATGTCTATGTTAGCCTGATTTTAGCAGAACATTATATCTATCGCTGTAGTTACCGCTTGATAGGATTCCGACATTGAAGACAACAGTTGCAATACAAGCTCGCTTTCTTCAATTCTACTTCCTGCGGCTTTTAGTTTACATGCACTCTGTTCCAACTGTGTCAAATACTCGGTCATTGTCTGGTCTTCATTGAACTTTAAATTGCATAACTTTTTCTGCAAACTTACCTGACTTGACATTTCCTTCTTGGCGTACGTATTAGTCAATGATTCCATAATTTCCTTTGCGGAAGCTTTAGTCTTAACATTTCCAAAATGTTATCATCTATACATTGTACTATTATTGCACGTACCTTAATTTCATTTTTCTGATAAGTAGCATGTCCTTCAGTTCCAGCTGCTGGAGGTTCTTCCGCAATAACTTTTAACACACCTTTCTGTTCCAACAAAAGTCTAACACGAAAGTCCCAGTTAGAAAATGATGTTCCGTTTATACATAGAACAGCTGCTTTTCCGCCATTTTCCGGCTTTTCCTTTGCTAAATTTCCAAGCCAAGTGTTCCTGTCTTCTTACTTAACAGTTCCAATTTCCAATCAACAATTCTCAAGATGTTCCAGCTAGTTTTTAGCATTAACTGGGCCCATAACCTGAAGTTAAATTAAAACGGAGCCTCTAGGATTATGCACTTTTATTTAACAACCAATGAAGGCACAAAAACTATAAAAACCAAAACTAACAAATATGACGCCATTCCTATTTTTTTTATATATTTATATGACTGACACACTCCCCCTTAAATAGTTACTACATAATGTTACCACACGCAGAGGTGCGTTCATCACATACTCAGTATTGACAACATGGCAACATAACATATTTGTACTTCAACAAATGAATAAATACATTCTTATCTTTCATTTTAATATTTTAAGATTTAACTTTAAACTCGAAACGAATAAAAATACATAGGTTATTAGAAATAGCTACTTGATTAGATTTTAATTCCCAAGATTGAATTTCTCCTCTAACAGAACAATTACCCTTTTTTCATGATCATATAATCATAATTTTAACAATAATTGTAATAGTTGTATCTTATATTATAGTTTCAATCATAATAAATAAATTTTTAAATCGATATTTATTAGAAGGTTAAATATTGAATTAATCTGAACTATTTCTCCTGCCCTACATTAATCTTCATTTCCATACCTTCATTGCAACTTTTACATTTAATAGATGAAATTAACTCTCCAGAAATTACAATTAAATCAATTGGCCACCAATAATTTTGATCTTACAAAATATCAGATTTTAAAAGTGTTGAATTCGATTCTTATATAATCCCTGAATTAGACAAACATTAAATTCTTTTCGACTTCTAGATGTGGCTACAATTCAATTACACGAATAATTGTTTCAGCAATCCTGCGCGCGTAGCATCTTCCTTTTCCCTTCCCCGCGGAGCTATCCTTGACAAGCTCTAGGTTGGAAGGTAAAAATACTCAAAACCTACTACTTAGGGATGGTAGGTGGGTCGCTATAAAAAAATCATAGTATAAGCATTAGCATATACAGTGATAAGAGACGGCAAAAAGGTCGTACACTTGAGCAAAATATTTATTAATATCAAAGAAGCAGTTTAAACTGACGTTTAATTGTTTATTTATAAATACCATTTTATGCCAATTTTATACTCATCTAAAATGAAAATAGATGATAAATTGTATTTAGCCAGTGGAGATGGTATGAAAAATGGTTTTATCGACGAAACATCTTATCAATTGGCAAAAAAAGTAACACCGTCAAGTCGTTGCTTTAGTACGAGACCGACAATTAAATATTCATATAAAGCAAAATTACAAACTGCAATTGAAGAATTAACTCGTGCTCCAGTTAATGTTACTAAAAGAAAATCCTTAACTTTAGCCGAGATAACACCAACAAGAAATTTAACAAATGATTGGTATGTTTAGTACCGTTTGTGATACAAAACGTTAATTTTAATAAATTTCAGTAAAGCATTAAATGTTGTAAAAACATCAAATGATTTTAAAGCATCGGGACGAAGAGTTTACGAACTGTTAATATTGCATGCCTGGAGAAAATGTAGAAAACACAATTGCATTCTTTCAGAATCGTTGAAAGTTTTACAATCTCAGGTAACATAAACTTTTGGCATCTTTTTCTCGTATAATTTGATATTTAGAATAGAAAATTAGAACTGCAAATTGAAGCCTTGCACTGTTTAAGAGAATCAGACAGTGAAAAACGTAATGAAGCTGTGGCCCAATTGCAAATACTCAATCAGCAAAAAGAAGAAAATAATACAGAAAATGAAACTCTATTAAAGGTACCTACCTAGTTAAATAATTAATGAGCCCGGTAAAGAATTGAACCTTCAACGCCCAACAATGTTATGGAAATAATTCACTAATGTTTCAAAACTGAATGAAATTTGCATTTTAAACAGCAACTGTTAGCAAAGGTGCGAATTATCTTACTACTGCTAAGCAGATTAGACGGAAACTTATCTACGAATCTTAATATTTAAGTACGTAAACTAGAAAATCGGGAAATTTTCATTTTTAAACTTCCATTTACTTCAAAACCTATTAACTATGTTTAGTCGCTTCATATTTCCCTCGATAGTATAAATGAATCTCTATGATAACATACGTTTACAAGAACAAATTTATATATGGTGCACGATAAGATGTTTTTAGTTGAGACGAATATTATACTGTTGTACCTAATCACGCACCTTTATTGAGAAATTTTAACAACTTTTGGCCTACACTATTTTTTTTTAATAGTCAAGCTGCTCTTACGTATATGGCAGTGCAGCAGAATGCTTACTTCGATAAAAGATTGTCGTATTAAGGCGGAAAACGCACATTATCGTCATTCATAAGCTATCAACTATGAAAACTATGAGAGTTGGTTCAGTGCATAGGCAAGGTTTCTCCTTTAGAATATAGTACGTTACTCTTTTTTCTTTCACAAGGTAATCTAGATTATTAAATGGAATATACTTGTTTGATTTTGTCCGTAAGTTCGTCGTGTTTTTAACTTCGTCTCATTTGGTCCCTAACTTCGTCGTACTTGTTACACTTTTCTTCATGTATTCTCATAAATATCTGCTAACCATTCCAGAATTCAACATTTTTCCACTAATTCACTAAAAATAATGGGATTGGACCTCTTTTAATAACTAGGTAGGTAATTAAGTGGATTTTAAGTTTTTTTTAGACAAACTAAAAGTAAAGTACATGTAGGTTCAAATCCTACTCGAGGTAAACTTTTTATTTATGTATTTAATAAAATTAATAATAATTTTTAATTACATATTTACCTTTGAACTTATTCGTTCATAACAAAACTTATTATAAATCAATATTAGTTAAGTTGCTTTGGTATGTGTGAATCCTTGCGATATTGCAGGCTCAGATTCCATTAATATAAGTAATTTGATTGTAATCTCATTATATTCAGAATTTACATCAGTTCTACATACATAAAGACAAAATTTACATCGATTGGGGCTTGAATCTCGATAGCGCAGTTGGTTAGCGCGGTACTCTAGCAAAGTACAGGCCGTAGGTTCAAATCCTACTCGAGGTAAACTTTTTATTTATGTATTTAATAAAATTAATAATTTTGAAACTAAAAGTCATCTCATCAATACTTCCCTGGAGTTACTGTAGTACAAGTACTAGGCATAGAAAGTAAAATTAAGGACTATAGAAATTTCCACAGTGGTTGGCCACCACGGAAATAGTGCTGTCTTGAGTGCTGCAAAGTTTGCGAGAAAGGTACAGAAAGGAGGAAAAATCACACTCGTAATTCAGCCACAAACTATATTTCAGCAACTATTCCATGTTAATAAAAATATAAATGTAAATATGTAAATGGTATGTAAGTAAACAGTAAATAAAATACACGTACACCGTAAACCGATAATAAAAAAAAACGAATGAAAACTTAATTGGTCAGATCCATACATAATCACATATCAAAATCACAAAAGAATCAAATAACATAGTATAATCAGATGTTAACCAAGAGTAATCCTCTGTTGTTTAACAAAACAGGTGGATCTATTTTCCTTATAATTTCGCCTTCCTCGTAAGATAAGACGTCCTCTTTATCAGGCCATCCCCATCTATTCGGTACTTTTGAAAAGTCTCTGGTCATCGTTTTAATTTTGCATTCTTCATGATCAATGTCAAGAACTTGTCCTAAAATAAAGAAATTATGTAACGTGCATTAAATGAATATATTTTAGCTATCTACCTGGATATTAATCATCTAGATATAATATAACAACATAGTCCCCTCTGATATCTTCGTTTTGTCGAGATCCACATTACTGTCCAATTTTGGTTTCTTAGCACTTTTCTTCGTGTTTTTTTTCCTTCAATACTTTCTGCTGGTGTTTTAAAAATTCATTGGAGGTGGCAACTGTGGGTGTTAATCGCTTTCTGATTTTACCCTGCTTATTTTCATTCTGTGCCTAAGGCTAGAAGAATGCTTTTTTGAAGGGCGACATCGACTTCTTCTTTGGAGTTATATCAAGAGCTTTGTTATTATTATTTGTATCGTCAAGATAAGCTTCGGCATAGAGTTGGGCGTGTATGTTGACATTGGCTCCTGATGTAATAGAATTTCTGAAATATAACATGAGTTCCAAGTGAGGGGTCGCATTTTTACCATTTATTGATTCTATTGCAAAGTGACATTTTTAGTAACTCACCTTGCTCGAGATGTTCTGCTCCTAGGTGTGAAGGGTTTCTGTTCTTGGGTCGATTCTCAGACGTTGATGAAGTTTCTTCTAGCAAATCTGAGGCGAATAGTATTCCGTCAGGACCTACATCGAAACTTATGATATCGCTTCCTGATTCGTTCAGTAGTTCGTTGATAGATAGGTTCACATCTAAAGTGGTATTGTGAGCTGTGGTTTCGTCAGGTACTTGGTTGTTCACATTTATCCATAATTCATAAATTGGTTCACGTGTCCACTTTTCGTCAGTGCACATTCTGAAAGATTGCAGAAGTTCCGCATCGATATGCTTCTCGAGAATAGATGCTGCATTCACAATTTTCGTTTCCACAGTTCCTATGTTATCCTCTATAGAAACCTCATCTGTCTGCTCCTCGGGATGTCTGTCATACGATACTGCGGTTGCATCAAAAGGTCATCATTTACAACTTTTGCTAGACACGAATTGAGTAACTCAGAGAAATGCTCCTGCTTCAACTTAATGCCATTGTTCTCGATCCTCCAGGTGGAAACTGTTTTCTTCCATTCGGATTTAAGAGGATGAAACAAAGCTACGTCCATGGGTACGGTATATGCGTGGCATTTGGCAAGAGCGCGATAAGGATTATACCCTTTTCGCGGCAAAAATTTGTCATATGCATGGACAGAAGAGATGCTTGTCCGTCCATAAAAAGTACAATGGGGCGAGATATCTTATTATTTTCTAAGAAGGGATACATGTATAATGTATTCGTAGAAGGATTCACACGTCATCCAACCAGAATCTGTTCTATCTAATCCTCAATCCTTTGGCATTTTTGTAATAATAACCTGTCGGATTCTTTGATAAGGGAACAGTGTTCAAGGGGGCATCAAAATCCCTGCTGCAGATGTCCCGATAAGATCTGTAAGGCACTCTTTTTCATCATTTGGACATTTGCTGTACACCGCCGATGAACCTTTACGAACCAAAACGGATTTTTCCTTGTGAGCGAGATAGAACGCGCTCTCATCAAAATTAAATATTCTTGTGGAATCTTCCAAAATACTTTGTAATTCTGGATGATCTTGAAAATATTTTTCCACCCAACTAAATCAGCTTTGTATACTGTCTTTGGTGATTTTTGCTCTACCTGTAATGTTTAAGATACTTAATAATAATAGTAAATCCTCAACATAGGTACAGTTAAAAGATCCCAAAATACCTGTAGTGAGGTTCTGAGAGACTCGTTCTGCAATCTGTGGATGTCGCCTCACAAATGTCTCATACCAGTGCCTTCCCGGTACCCCGTTCTTAAACACAGTTTCACTTTCGGTGGTTGATATAATTTTGGAGATACTGTGGATCAATTGGCTTTTCGATACAGGAAAAGCCATTGCATCTACCTACAATATACATTGTACTATACGATCTTCTTCCTCTGCAGATAAAACTGTGGGTGCTCCCATTGGTTTAGAATGGCGATTTTTTGTTTTATCTTGAAGGGTAGTTCGTGGGATATCATACAGTTTCGCAGCTCGATACATAGACATTCCGTCTTTAATTTCGGTTAAAGCCAGTTCCAGGGTTTCTTTCGAATATTTTATTTTCTTATCAGGCAACTGAGCCGCCATAGTTTTGTCTAGAATTGGAAAAACAGGAATCTCGGAAAGTACTGAGATTAAGGGTTCACTCCACTTACCTCAGTTTTCAAATTTGAAGTGGTGTAAGTTGAATTTAATTAGTGGCGAAATTGTAATACTGTAATGGGAAAGTACATGTTCTTAAGCCTCAAGACGATTTCTAATCACCTCACGTTATACAGAATATGTTCATCGCAATTGATGTAGATTACTTTCAAGTAAAATTGTATCGTATAAATCTGATCCCTAATTAAGACGAAATTCAGTCTTACAGTGCCTGATGCAGAATGTACCAAGCTCGTCGTAGTGGAGATTTGTGTTTACCACGATTTTTATTGAAAATTGATCATATTTTATACGACGAACTTTGATTAGAACAAAATATCGACCTTTCCAAATCTATTGTCACTATCTGTATATAAAATAATCTAAGTAGTGATTACACAATCATTTTTACAAAACCATTATTTATACGTTAATTCGAACTATGGGACAATAGCGATTTTATGTGTCTCACTATTGAAATAAAGAATAAAATGAATAGCAACTTATTGCCTATACTAGCGTATTGAAAGAGCTTTACACTTACCTTGAGTAATTGCTTCCCCGAAATCATGCACAGGAATCGCAATGCGAGCTTAATCAGCGACCGCGCGGCACTAGCTCTGGAACAATACTGGTGGCCTTATGAGCCGCGCGCTCAGGATTGGTAAACAGGTAATCGGAAGAGAGAAGATGATTCTACTGGTAGAATTTATAGTACGATCATACGCAAACCGGTTCGTTGTAAGTGTTTTAGTTTCTTATTTTCTCAAGTTTTCTAAATGAGACGAACTTCCGTACTAGGACGAAGTTCGGTACTTTTACCTTATTTCACTTGCCGCTAAATCTCGATATATGCGAACCAATCACGTGTTTCCTTGTTTGACAACTTCGTATTTAGGTATAAAATCTAAAATCTACATTATAATAGGAAAAACATAAACAAAACTACTGTGACCTAAAAAAATTGCATGAGCCGGAATCGAACTTGCCTCAACGGCGTGTCAGTCGAGCAATAATACCACTAACCCAACCTTGCATTTCCAGTTTGACGTTGAAAGATATTTCCTATTGGTCCGCATATATCGAGAATTATGCAAGCGATATTTCCACATTCTAATACACACACCAAAACTTTATAGGGTAGACTGAGGCTATGAGGCCACACAGGGAATGTGGTCACCCTCATTATTTCAAAACCGTGTGATTTACTCTATTCATACATGCAGGGCTGCCAACGATAATACTCAAGTACTAACATGTACGTAGAAGACCGCATCTATCAACATCTGGTATAGTTTTATGAGGCAAATATTTAATGGATGTGTTTTGATGTACCATGCTTAGTTACACATAAAAGTTATAAAATAACTGTTTGACATAATGAAATATAATTAATTGTAATTAATAAAGCATATTGTAACATGGTGTTACAAATATTTCTTGGTTTCAATGATTGTGGTAGGTTATGTTTTTGTAATGTTTGTAGTTAGATGGCCAGGGGTGGCCGGATTACCTCGTTTTGTGGTCACTCAAGAACAAATTCTTTTATGTTTTCTGATTTCTCTTCATAGATGGTTCGAAATTATAAAATAAAGCCATTTGGACTCAAGAATCCATGACACAAGCTTGTACTCAGGTGTCAGGAACAAGTGTCCAAGGCGCAGCCAAGCTTTCGATATACCGAGAAATTCGAAATCAATTCAAGAAAATGCTTTCTCACGCAAAAAGCCTGTTTTCTACGAAATACAAAACAAAAACTTAAGAATCTTGTGTTGTTACTGTCAAAATTATATTTTGGGGTTACAACAACTCACATAAGTCAGATTGCATACGAATATGCTGAGAAAATAACATTAAAATGATTTTAATAAAATTACGAAACTGGATTCATAAAACGTTGTGGCGATGTATCAATAAGAAAGCTAGAACACACAAGCTTAAGTAGAATATTGGGATTTAACAATGAGGATGTTTCAAATTTTTACCTCAACCTTGAAGAAGTATATGGACAAGCATCTAGAGTATTCAATTGTGATAAGACGTGTATCAATACAGTTGGAAGTGCAGTGAAAATACTTGCCAAAAAAGGACAGAAGCGAGGAACAAATACTACAGTGGTGTGCGGCTTCAGTGCTGCAGAACTCCACGTTCCACCTATGTTTATTTTTAAACATCAAATGATGATCCCATTATTGAGGAAGGATGCGTTTCCAGATGCGATCTATACTTTCTCTAAATCTCGTTGGATAACCGAAGAATTGTTGAAATGAATGGAACAGATTCAGAAAACTACGAAATGTTCAGTAAATGAACCACTCCTTTTAGTGTTTGATAACCCTGGAGCTATGCTTCCTATCTGCCAACAATTTCTGCAAAGCTAATGAGATTTTCACGGTATCCTTCCGCCACACCCAACCACTGTGTTGTATTTTTCGGACCCTTGAAGAAGACAATTAATTGTGAGATCGACTTTCACTTAAAATACAGACAGTATGAAACAGTTGGATTAATATAGCATCGCTGCTATTTTCATATCAGCTTACGGAAAGGTTTCTTCGGTGGACAAAGCTCCAAAAAGATTTTAATGTACCGGTGTTTCATTGAACCAAATCTTTGTGATGATACCGATTTCACAGCTTCTTGAGAAGAATTTAATGTTGTTGTGGAGCCGTCTGAGGCTGTTGCACCGGCAAGTTTGGAAGTTGTCTCCAGATGTTCAAATCAGGAGGTTGTAGCCGAGTGGTCATATCAAGACGATATCCCAATCGTTTCGAAGTGCGCCGTATACAATTAAAAGTCGCCCCAAATCTCGGTAGTTGAAATTACTCCAAAAAGTGCAGGAAGACAAAACAAGTCCGCAAGAAAGGCTCTTCCCAATTATTGGCGTTTACACCGATTAGGGATGATCGAGAAGGCTTTGAAACGAGAGAAGAGAGGTAAGAAAGTGGAAAAGAACAAGGTTTTAAAGATAAAGAAGAAATTATTTATTAGTTCCTCGTCGGACACCTCAGCTGAACTTGAGTATAATGATGATGGATTAAAAGATCAGGAGAGATCGATGAAGAAATTTGCATTTTCTGTTGGCGATCTAACGTAGAAATTGTGGACACCCTTTAAATGTTAGCAATGACCAAGAACGTATTCTAATAGTCAGGTAAATTTTCCATTATATTATGGGCACGTAGATATTCTCTTAAAAAAACAGTTTGTTAATGAAGGAATGCTTATGAAAATACGTAATGCCTGATTCGAAACTGACTTGAAAATCTTTTAAAAATTATATTTTTAATGAATTTGAATATATGTGTATTTATAAAACCAAACAAATGATCTTGTTTTTAAATATCATTATAGTTTACTTTAAGGAATTTAAAACAGCTCCAAGTCAGTTCACATACAGGAATTGATAATAGCAGTAATATATTTTTAATATGAATTAACTTCAATGAAATTGTTGCACAAAAATAAAAAATAAATTAATCTACGATATAATTAGACTGATTAGAAGAAATGCAAGTAACCAGGCAATTCCAAATTGTTTTGATTTCATTATGATATTTGTGAAATCCTATTATGAAGGATGTAATTGAAATTAACAAGCGTCCTAATTGATAAAATAAGAACCCGTTATTCGGCATATAATCTCCCATTAATTGTGATTTAAATCAAGTGCCGCTAAAAATCAAATTAATATAAAAGTGGCAGTTTTTTAAACAAAAATGAAAAACTATTCTTGAACTTACCAAATTCGTTTTCGTTTTCCAACGATAAAAATGGAAATTAAATTAAAAGAATCGATTTCTTTCTACCTTTTATATTTATTATTATTAGCATTACAACAGAGTTAACGATTTAACTAAAAGTAAACACGAAACCCATATAACAAAATAATACTATCTAATCCTAGTTTAATAATTAATATAAAATCCTTCATTCCTGCACTCTTCGACGCATGCTGCCCGTTAAAATTTGTCCACTATTCAATAAACCAGGAAGCATGTTTTCTGACTAAAATAAAGCTTCACAATATAGTTACGACAGTCAAGACGGGTTATAACTGAATATTTAATAATCATATGTTCTCTTATTTATACCGTTCTTTCACAAAGCAATTTGAAATTCTATTGTTATATGTAATTACTTGAATGGTATTGCAAATTAATTGATTTCCGGCTTAACCTTCGTGCAATAATCATTCTAAAAATAAAACATATCAGAATAACAGGAAAATTCATTCTTATACTTTCTTCATTGATTGATTTCGATTACATTCTAGATAATTTGATAAGATAAATATTTGAATTGAATTGAAAAACGTTATAATTGCTAAAATAAAAGATGGTTATTTGGCATAAAATTTCCAATAGGTAGGGGGGAATTATTTAATTTACACATATCCTAAATGCTTTTTTAAGAAACGGGAAACGCTAAACATGTCAATTTAGGTTGTTTTAGGAAATCTCAAAATGAAATATAATGTCCACTTATGGGAAATTGAATCCTAAAACTTTTATAAAAAAACTAATTTTTTGTATTGTAATTTAACGAATCCTTTGCTTATTGGCTCTATATCGCGCCCTGAGGGGGTTTGGACCTGCTTGGTGCAACAAAACAATAGACAATATACCTGACAAGTTTTGCATTTAAAGGGATGTACAAAATTTATCCTACTTCGAGGATGGGCTTTTTCATTGACGACGTACGTGTCGGAGATACTAGGGGAGCTGGACAAAATGAAGTTTTGACCAATAGTGGCAAGCGACCTGAAGTAATCGTAATACCTATGAAGCACTCTCGATCGAAATAATGGGCTATGGTTCGAAAACGAGGATGTGATCTGTTATTCTGGAGTCACCAAATTTCGTGTGGCGGGCATGAAGGTCACCTAAAGTTACTGAGTTGGGGAGGGTAAATTAGAAGGGTACTGAGGCCGGGCGGATTGTAATAGGGAAAGAAAACACAAGGAGTGGGAAAGTGTACATCAATGCATTTGAGATGTTCTAGGTGCGGAGGTAATTAAAAACCGGTGACGGAGAAACAATTTCTGACACGGAGTCCTCTTTGTGTATTGTAAGTAGGAGTGGTAGTTGTTGAAGTTAGTGTTCATCTGTCTTTTAGTTTTCTCTCTGTGATTGAAAGGATGTGTATGTTGTGTTCTTGGACTAAGTGTTTAAGTAACGAGTGCTTCCGACAAACGCCCTTGTCCCTGTTATAATATCCAAAACGGTAGAATTTAAGGTATTTTAGTGTGCGCTGTCTTCGGAAGGTAGGATAGTGTCGTAGATTGCCATCTTCGACGGGGAACTGGGAGGTTCCGGTCGCTTCTGGAATTGGAAGGAGTAGGTGGGATAAGCCCCGGCATAGATATTACACTTTGGTGGTGCTGAAGATTCACGGGATGTAGATCTGTGGCTTTCGCCACAGTTCGCGCAGCGAATGTTTCGGATTGGGCACTCGACAGTGGAAGTAGTGCCGGAATTTGGGAAGGTTCACACCAGTAATATCTTCCAAGAATAGACACGCCGCGAGAATGAAGTAAATCAAGGGTGGAATAAGAGAATGTTATGAGGCGAGTTAAAAAAGTTGGGCAGTTAGTGGCATTCGAGATAGCTTTATTGACCGATGGCAAAGCAATCGAATGGAGGATCTCAATGGCAAAGATATCCTTATCTACGCCACAGATCACGTAGGAAGGGGAAGTCGGTGCGTTGTGGTGTAAGGACAGGGACTGAATAACTGTTGGAGAATTACGGAAGGATCACCTAAGTTGCGTACTATCTGGTCAGGAAGAGGATCTCTCTAGGAGACAGGTATGATTGTGGTTGAACGCGACGTTTTTCCACGGAAGGTTTAAGGATGTAAGGGATGTGAACAAGGATTTGGTTAAGGTGATGATTTTGGAATATTGCGGATGCAAAATCTCGATCATGCTGGGACGACTGGGATAGGTGGTGTAGGTAGCAACGGTGGTCTTGTAAAGATGCTCAGTTTGTGTGCGGTTGTGGAGGTGTTGTTCGTGTGTAGTGGTGACAACCACGGAGTAGGAAGGTGTTGTGGGTATGGTTTGTCGGTCGGAGTGGACAAGGGTTGGGGATACAATGTTAACGAAAACACTGTGGCGATCATGTTTGACCATATCGGTTGGTATTAAGTTTAGAAAGAATTGGGTTATACAGAATTTAGTACAGGGGAAGGTTGGATCTCCACCGAGTTGCAGCCTCACACCTCGAGGAATAAGACTTAGTTATCTTACGACTTGGTACAATTTCAAGGAAAGTTCTCGACGTTCCAGATCTCTCAAAATCATAACAAAATGGGTGAGGTGGTGGATGGGAAGAGCTTGTGTTTGAAGTGGCGCGTTACTGGAATCTGCACTACGTTTGCAAGTGATCTATAATTACGATATTTTTAATTGGAAAATTATTCTAAATTAACTGTTTTAATACTAGATTTAATGATATACCTATAATTAATGAGTTTTATTACCTGCACGTTAGGTGATTACTAAAATTTATTGAAAATAAATGCTCCAGGGTTTAGGTAAATAAAAAATTAAATATATTTCTTACGTATAAAACCTAAATATGATACTATTATCTATATATGTTTGCATAAATTAACAAACTTCATACCTCTTTATAAGAGTTCGATAACTAAATAAAAAAGTTTACAGTTTATGAGGGCTCGTAATTTCTTTTTAATTAAGTCTTAAAATAACAATTTACTTCATAGAGTATCCTACAAGTTGAAGGGCCAAATCTTTACCCGGCTCCATATCAAAGTTTCACAATTTACAAATGTTTAATTAATAGAGGAAGGCTAATCTGGAAAATGATTTGAAGAACTTATCTTCAAGACTGTATGGTTTACAATTAGAACTGGAGAAAGCTAGAAATGATTTAATTTTTAAACAGAACGATTTTCAAAATGCTGTGAATCAATTAGCAATGGAAAAGAAAAAGAGGAAACATTTACGTAATGAAAAAAAAAATTTAACCGAGAAAGTTAGTCTTGAGATATTTTTTATATGCACCATATTTGTGCTTATTCTTTAGGAATTTATACACAAGCAAGAGATTGAAAATGATATTGAAGTAGGGGATTTACAAGAGAAACTTTTAAACGTGGAATTACTTCTGCAAGACAGCACCTTCTGTAATGGCAATTATGAAAAGGAAAAAATGGATTTGTTAAAGTTGGTTGGTAATTTTTGTATAAGTTTAATGTTGTGTATTTTTATTTGTAGAAAATTAGAACTGGAGAAGTCCAAAAATAAAAAAATTACAGAAGACAATTATGTATTGCAATTTTGTTGTGCGGCCATACAAAAAGTATTGATGAGAGAACAAAATAGACCATGGTGGAACAGTTTAGGCGAACTTGGTTTTGAAGCTTTAGCTTCTTTAAAATCAGTGGCTTATCTCATGTTACCTATTCTTCAAATAAAAGAAAATCTAACAACAAAGTAGTACGTCCAGATTACAATTAAAATGCATTCTAGATGTAGTGTATTAGTAGACATGTTTGGTTCTTATACTTTGTTATATGTATAATAATATATACAATATTATTTTGGTTTGTGTGTATAAAAAGTCTTGTAATCGAAATCTTCTTAATATAAGGTTTTAAGATCCTTTAGTACAATATATGCGTCTATCAGAATGACTCCAAGTGGTAAACAGTATAGTAACGTTTACTTAACGATTTTTTATCGTTTAATCCGTTAGCCATATTCAAAAACCAAAATTCTCGATATAATTTGGAGGGACAAAGCGCGACTTAGAGCACGCCGGTATTAATGGAGGTCAAACATCACAAAACAAATGAAGGCCAAACTAAAAGGTATATTTCAAAAATGACACATTCACCTTTTTCATAAATTCTTAACATGTTTTGTTCTGCTGATCGGATTGCAGAATTTTCTTTTCGCATTAAAGTGCACAAGTATAACATCTTACCCACATTAACCTCTATTTAGTTCAGTTTTTAACCGCTTTGTGAACCACTGCCCCTGTGGTGGGCCACCAGAATGCTCCACTTATATTCTTGTCCCAGCCTGCCTCTGTTTGGCCCACACCTTTCTCGCGCCAGTTCTCAACACCCTCCCCCCTTGCTCCCCGCATCCTGGTCCTGTATCTTATACAAGTCTTATTAGCTATCCGCTCCCTTGTTTCTCTATACCTTTTATACCATTTAGTTTTCACCACCTTATTTCTGTGAGACTTTTTGGCTTTTGACTTTCATATTTGTTTGTTTATGGCGCCATCTAGTGGTGTATTTTTAAAACTAATGAATGTTTTCTGTAATAAAGGTTGGTCATGGCTCCACCTAGTGGTATATTTTTAAAGTAGATGTAGGTTCTTGTAATCGTTATGGCGGTAAAACTTGAAATAGTATTCTAATAATGGGGGCCCGCATACTATCTCATAAAACAGCTTAGGGTTGCGGAAACTGTTCTCGGCCCTTGTCATCCTCCTTGCTTATTATGGCGGGAAATTTTGAAATGGTACTCTAATAATGGGGCCCACGCACTATCTCATAAGACAACTATAGGACCTCGGAACTTATTCTCGGGTCTTTGCCCTTTGCAGGGCCCCCCTCATTGTTTGTGAAACCATCTAGTGGTGTATTTTTAAAACTGATGAATGTTTTGTGTAATAGAGGTGGCTTCACCTAGTAGCATATTTTAAAAGTAGATTTAACAGTTATGGCGGGGAATTTGAAATAGTGTTCTAATAATGGAGCCCACATACTGTCTCATAAGACACCGCTAGGACTCTGAAACTTGTCACAGAGTCTTAGCCCCACTGCAGTGGTCCCCTTGTTTGTGCGCGTGGCTCCATCTACTGATATATTTTTTAGAAAAAGTAGATGTAGATTTCTGTCTGGAGAAAACTTGAAATTTACAGACGGATAAAGGTAAAGCGTTTGTGGCGGCCAGTACACAAAACTATTTCAAGAAACAAAATATCAATTCCTATGTAACAAATAACGCCTATACAAAAGCATCTGTAGTTCAAAGATTTAATAAAACAAAGATGTGGCATTATTTCACCTACAAAAATTCCTACAAGTATATTGATGTACTCCAAAAACTAGTGACTACCCACATTCACGTATAAAGATGGCCCCTGCGGCTGTAAACGAGGAAAACATTTTGGAAGTGTGGAATAACCTGTACGCGAAGGGTTTAGGTACAGCACGTCACCCTAAATATAGAGTCGGTGAGCATGTCAGAATCGTGAGAACTAAGTACACCTTTGAGAAGGGTATGAAACGAATTGGAGTGAGTAAGTTTTTACAAGTAGTGCAGTAATGAAAAGAAGACCGACAGTTTATCTAATAATCGATCTTAGTAACGATCCTGTGGTCTTACGAGGAGGATTGTACGTTGTTAGGGTTGATAAAGACACCCTATTCAAAGTCGATAAGATTTTAGCAAAGAAGGGTCGTGGCCGATATAAACAATACTTGGGCAAGTAGCGTGGATACAGTGACAAATTTAAGAGTTGGGTGTTATCCTTGCAGTTGAGAGTTATATAAAAATGGAGTTTTATCTTACCTTATGACGTAGTAATGTGACGTGAAGTTTTATTACGCAGTTGCCAAAATGAATAAGATTAACGGGTTCATAGGTTGTAGGCATATCGGAAATTCGGTACCCTTGTTCTTTTGCCGCTGTAAGCGAGACATTTAATTGATTATACAACTGAGCCGCCTGCAGAGCAGGACGTGCCAGAGGCGGTATTAAAAAGGGCTGCATCACATTTTCAACACGATAGTGAGAAAATCAGTTATATTGAGGACGGATGGTATGTTACGTTTCGCTTTGGGGAATTATGCCAGCATAGAGGGAATCACCAACGAGCTAAATAACCACGAGCTAATAAGTAGATTGTTAACAATCGAATACCATAATCTAACTAAGGGCGTCACTACGAAATTAAAAACATCACTCTGACTATTCGGATTCTCACAGCGTTTAGCCTTACAATTGGGGTATCGTACGTATCAAAACATAGCTATGGAACCACCCCACCCCGATAGTATATGGATAGGTTTACCAACGCAAATGTTTGTTTATTGCGACATCGTTGAACCGCAAATTGCGGGCGATGTTTTATCTCCACTTATGCGTATAATAAACATTACTTCAGAAAACTATGCTTACGGGAGTAATAAACATGTGGTTTTTTCACCTGCATACTACATGCCAATGATGATGAGGGAATTTGAAAACATTAAGATTAATCTAAAGCCAGATACGGGTGCAGTAATACCGTTCGAGTTTGGAATGTCGTGTTTGAACTACACTTTAAGGAAGTACAATAATGGTTTGTCCAACAATATTATATGAATCAGTCCGGTAACGGTATCGGTTCCATTTACACAGGTGCACCATATCAGCGTGGAGATGCAATAGGAAACTGGTTAGGCGGTATATTTACAAGTATAATACCGTTATTTAATGTCGGGTGCAAAGACTATTGGAAAAGAAGCTCTAAGTACAGGGACCAACATCCTTGGTGACGTCATATATGCTCGTCCTTTTAAGGAGTGATTTCAATAAGATTTCACGAGACGGGTAGAAATGTTAAACGTAAATCCGACGAGAAAATAGATTAAATGTTGGAGGGTTCGGGTATAAAAAAGTGCGTCTGTCCGATAATTATCAGTCTCTGCCGAGAGCTGGTAGGAAGAAACCTACTTACGACGATATATTTTGAAAATAATAGTAATGGCTTTCTACATGCACAATCGTGTGGATGGATCGAATTTGATTGGTTCGCTTTACCATCGACGCAGACAAGTATCGAGACTGGTGAATGGATATTTTACAAACCCTTATCAGCTATGAGTAATGACGCCCCAATAGAGTTTGTAGTGCCCGTAAATGGAAACTATTACATAGATTTAAGTCAGACCATGTTGTACATATCAGCTAAAATTCTAATGCGAGACGATACAGCTCTTACTGACACGGTTGCTGTAGCACCGGTAAACAGTTGGATACATTCGCTTTTTTCACAAGTGGAGGTTTACTTGAATCAAACAACACCTATGCCTACCGCTCATATATTGAGACGCTGCTAAACTATGGAAAGGACACCAAGACTTCATCTTATGGCACAATGATACAGCTGGGTAGATGAATACACTCAAAACTTCAAACAGTTACAGCGACCAGCAAACAGGTTGAGATGATTGGCCACGTGCTCTCGGGTTTGTTTAAACAAGAAAAGTTTCACATAAGCGGCGTTGAGCTAAAGGCTAAATTTGTACGATCAAGAGATATCTTTAGTCTAATGTCGGCACACGGTTCAAATTACCAGACGAAAATTATGGACGCTAGTTTACTGCTGAGACGTATCAAGATCAATCCCACCATTCTAATTGCGCACGCTAAAGCTTTAGAAACAACTGCCGCCCTGTTACAAGCACCGAAGTAATTGTGTTAACTATACCTGCAGGCATACGGCGAAAATCATTGGATGTTTTCCTAGGTCAAAATTTACTACATGTCGTTATATATTAACGGCAAATTCCTTCGAAGGCATTAAAACTAGACTTTACAGCTAATGGTTTATATGTAAGAGCGTATTACACATTATTCTCCGGTACGGGTATTCATTTTTTGAATGAGGCCAACGATATATCGAGAAGATATTATACCAACGGCTACTATTTAATGGCCTTTGACCTAACTCCTGACTTGTCTGCATACGCTAGCACGCACTGGAATTTAGTTAGAAACGATTCTCTGCGCCTGGAAATCGCCTTTGACGAAGGTCTTTCGGAAACCGTTAACTGTTTGGTGTATGCGGAATTCGATAACGTGATCGAATAGGTAAACATCGGAATGTCGTTTTTACCTTTAAAAGGGGCAACTCTGGTCACAAGTTCAGTGTACAGCAAAGCTGAAAGAACATGGACACACACTTGGACGTACAAGGGTTTAGAGGTGTTAAAATTTTAGGAAGAAATTGAAAAATATCATGGACTGAAATGGCGGTTTATGCCCAAAAATTTCCAGGAGGAGTTGATGGGCGTTGCCTTTAAAAATTCACGTTAAGAGTAGTGAAAAAACAGCTTTTAAGATTTCTTAACAAACCAATACTAACCTGGACGAATTGGTTGTCCGTCGATTAAAAATTAAAAAAGGAAACAAAAGGTATAGTTGTTTAAACCATAACCATATTATTGCAGGACTGGATGCCGGCACAAGTGTTGAGCTGTTTGAAATTGATCCCAAACTACAAGAACGTTTCGACTTGTATGTTCTAATCAGTTACCGCGGCACGCAAGATCCTGTGCAATTATTAACACTGATCCAGCAAACAAACCAGGCCAACATTGGGCAGCATTTTTGACAAGAATGGTAACAGGGTGTGTTTTGATTCCTTTCGAAGACCTTCAGTAGGATACCATTTACGCTTCCTAAAGAATGCTAGATGGTTCTATCACAACAAAACGACACTGGAGGATTACCATTCGGATGTGAGTGGACTTTATACGATAATGTTTTTGTATTTTAGATTAAAAAATTTACCAATAGTTGATTTTGTAAATAAGATGAAATAATCAGTTAATATATAATGCTTGTTTTTCTACAAACTCTGATTAATAAAAGAGATTGTAGTACTTTAGCCTTTGGATTACGACTTAGGGTGACCATAACGTATAATTCTACATTGAAACTTGCTTCAACTAAAGGAACCAGACAGTAAAAAATGGTCTGATGTTGATTTGATAACAGTTTCTACTTTTAAAATATACTACTAGAGGAGCCACGATCAACCTTTTGCAGAAAACATTAATTAGTTTTAAAATACACCACTAGAT